>JAJKFJ010022614.1:0-97468 GCA_027382625.1 Tetmemena sp. SeJ-2015
AAATTTAACAGCCACTCCACTCAGCTGTCTCTACTCCACACTCCATTAACAATTTCAAACTACTCACAGTTAGTTTTAGATTAAATTAACAATTTTTAAAAATCAATGCTATTATCTTAATATTAATGTTTGTGCTTATTATAATAAATATAGCTGAGAATTTAATAAAAAAGAGAATTAAATAATTGATTTATTAAATTTAAAATCCTTGGCAGTTAAAGTGTGAGCTATTGAGATTAATTTATCACCATTCGAATAAGCATTAAATTCTATGCAACTTTCTTGATTGCAAATGCTTCGTTTGAGGTATGTGGAAAGAGTTATCCCTTGCTAAAGTTTAAGAGCTTCGATAATTTCTTCATTCAGAATATGCAACATCAATACTTCATTTCAGAGTACTCCCTCAGTAAAGGCTGTAGAACAAACTATTCATATAATTTAAGGAGCTATCGAATAAGCCCCATATTGAGGTAGCTACCTCACAATTAAATGCCCAAAAATTTACAAGACTTCATTTATTATTTTAACTATATTATGGCGATAATATATATAAGATTTGATAATTCAAATTAATATATCGAAATAAAGAGAGTTAAATAGATAGATTAAAATTATTTTTTCATTTTATACTTTTGGAATTAAATCTGCCTCATAAATATTTAAAAACACTATCTAAGAATGCTTAAATTTATAATAAGTATAATATTAATATAAACTTAAAAATTGTTAGAATTAATATTAATTTGGATATGTTTTATAATTAAGTACTTGGGCTGCTGTCCGCCAGACATCCAAAAATTAATTAGTCACCAGAAGATTATGATGTGCCGCCTTCTAAAATTTTGACAACAAGATTCTATCCTATGTTTGGAAGAAATCTATTTCCATATACTCTATTTCCGTTAGCAGCATTCATAGCCAAAAGCATCATTTTATTTCCTCCTGACACCTCTATTCCGCCTACATATACTAAACCATATTTTTAATAAATTCCTTATTAATTTATAAATTAAAATCACGAACAATTACTTTTTGATCAAATAAATTTGTAAGTTTATGTTTGAAGTAGGATCATAGTATAATGTTCTTGGAATTGAATCATAGCTATTCTGTCTTCTCCAATTTATTAAATATTATTAGCATCATATCTATGATTTATGCTTTTTTTAAATTTACGTTTGAACTAGTCACAGAATAAGAGGCTAAATTAAAGCTACAAGTTAAAATAGTAGGAATTTTAATTAAAATAAGTGATTGATTAAATTAATAAATGGAGAGTTGCAACTTCGTGTCAGGTGAAATCAGAGATTTACCCCTGATCTGCAGTTTGTTCGATTGCTTATCAATAATTAATATGAGTTTCATCTTTAATCATCTTCTTAGCACCTCTCTTCATCGAGATATAATTCACGCACTCCTCGTCATCCTCGTTATCGTCATCTTCATCTGAACTAGTGTCGCTTATAATTCTGAAATGAGCACTCCCACACAAAAGTTGCAAGGATGAAAAGTTCTTAGAATTTAATGATGAATCGAATGGATAATTATTATTTAAATTGGAGACACTTCAACTGCTACTCATTTATTCCATTTTAATTTAATTTCTTATTTAATTCTCTTTTTTATTAAATTCTTAGCTATAATGAATTTGGTTTAATTATTTTAGAGTATGGAAGAGATGCCATCCGCAAACTCCGAGTATAGGTTGCCCTGAGTTATCTATAACCATAGCGTGGAGGTAAGTAATATCAGATAGTCCAGCATATATTTAGAAGGCCTTAACGACAGCCCCTCCGCTTGAAGTCACTCGAAGGATTTTATATTAACTTGCTGTAGTCACCCAAAAAAAGTTTTCATCAGTTCAATCGAAAAGTACTTAAACAAAGCTTGAGAAAGGGCTAAACTTAAAACAATAAATAATTCCAAGATATCTACAAACAATAATTTAGTTGAGTAGTAAGCCAGCCAGTCTAGTTGCTCTGTTAAATAATTGTAAAAGCCCAGGATAGGTTTGTTAGTTGTTGAAGAATCCTTGTAGCCTTGACCTGCAAAAACAATCCAATACATGATAAATTAGAGAATGATAATTTATTCTCTAATTGGGAATGTTTTTGGTAGTTTTGGAGACATCGAAAGAAACAAGATTCACATTTGAGGTTACTCCATTTCCTATGAAAAATGGGTAGTGGTTTCCGCATAAATTAGCTTACCTAAAATAAATATTAATCAGCAAATTATCATAGTATAATCAACTTAATCAAAATTTGATAATTTAAAGTAAAATCTATTCTTATATAACTGGTTAATTTTATAATACAATGTTTCAATAATTATGGATTTTTCACATACTTAAAATTCTTATAAATAAATGCAATTTTATTTAAATAAAGTAGAATTATTTCTAACATAAGGATAATAGATTTGAGTGCTTGATTTCATAAGCATAAAATATTTTAGAATCTCAAGAAGATAAATCTAAATCCTCTTCCTCTCTTACCCTTGACAATAAAAACTTAAGTTGATAAGTATGAAAGTTCTGATAACAAAAGGTAATAGGCAAGTTCGAGCTTATGTCAATTTTATGTCTTAGGATGAACTTTTAATATGCTTCAGATAACTTAAGGACATCTTTGATTAACAAGTTAGAAAAAGAGAGACGATGATTTTATTAACTTATCAATTAAGATTTCAAAAGATAAATCTAATTACTATAGGAATCATGCTCATTCAGTTAAATCTCTCTCATTATTATAAGGAATATTCCCAAAAATATTTTTCTAGATTAAAAACTCACACCAATCTATTCTCATATCCTCACTGACAAGCAGAAACTGAACTAAATAGTTAGGAAATTATGATGAATCATTTATTAAGAGAAGCTCTTTATTAAGGAGAGAAATTCTTGGAAGCGATGGTCTTGTGTTGAGCGAAAGCGCTTTAATATAAAGTGAATTCTCCGTTACTTTTTCTGAATACGCTAGGTAGTTACTGAAATCTATTTTGAAACGCTTGATTGAAGTGATGATGGTATGTCGCCTAAGAAGCATTGTTAGACTAATCTACAAAAGAGGTAACCATTCTTGACTTTGCATGGAGTAAAGGAATCTATCTTTATTTCTATTCACCTGACACAAAATCTAACTCAAAAAGTATTATAAACAATCTATTTTTAAATGAAAAACTTAGTTTCAGTTTTCTTTGATCTTCTATCTACACCTTCGAATTCCATACTCTTGTTATTCTTTTCAATCCATTTAAATTATGACTTATAGTTTATTAAGTTACTTAAATCCTGCCTTCGACAGAATGAGACAAATGAATTCTTGAAAATTCTTACTCCTAAACTGTAGCTCTTTTTAAGCTCATTGTTTACAAAATAAAAGAGTTGGAGCGTTACTAAACTTTGTATGTTTGAGGTGTTAAACATTGATTGAGGGAGGTTGCATAATAGTTGAGCAATACTTCCTTTGCTTTTGCTCTTAATATAGTTGCTAGCTAGTTTAATTCATTCTCATCGCTTGCAAGAACTGCTATAGTTAATTAAGCTATGATTGTAAATTGAACAGTTTAATCAATTTAAGTAATAATTACTAATTAAATTTAAGCTATATTTTAAATAATTCTGAGCAGATGCTTAATGATTTGTACTCGAGGAAGGAACTGAAAATGGCTTTGATTCTTATCCATTATAGGATGAATACGAATGCAGAATCGGAGGTAAGAGATATTTGAGATAAATTGAATAGTAGACTGTGAGTGAAGACCTGATGTTCAGAAGGTTAACGCCTAGATGAGTCAATTTTTACTCCTAAGTTCGAAACCCACTGGTAAAACCTTTTTTGAATTTTTTTCTGACTTATATATTTAACAGCAACAGCAATAGCAATAGTAACAGTAGCAATAGTAAAAATATTTGAAGACATAAATAAGACGATGATGAGGAAGAGGAAGATGAGGAATTTTAATTAGCGGAAGAATAGTTTGAAAATCGGAAAAGTTTGAAAATAAATAAGGAATGTTTACAAAAAGTGAAATTCAAAGCTGATGTAGTTAGTCTCGAAAGTACGCTATTAAAAATCAAGGCAGTTATAAATTTAGAGATGTCTTTATTAATTAAACCATCAGATCTTTTATACATCTCTTTTTAAAAATCTCTCTAATCCATTCATATTCTACCTATAATAATTCATAAATTTACACAAAGAAAATAGAGCATTGATGAAGCCTTCAGATGTTTTTCTACCGTTTGGATCTAAATTGACTTTCAAGGTTGTATTTGAAGATAGATTGCCATAGGCGTAAGCCTGGCTTGGATTATATTCATTATTCTTTTCTGTAATTAAGAAGCTAGAAGTATTCTTGACTGAGTGAGTATTTTAATTGAGTATGTTATTAATCGCATTTCTGGACTAGTTGATACTTGTGAACTAACCATGAGATTAAAATGTTTAGCAAAAACAATAAGAAGTAAAGTTTAATTATTAGATGAATCAAACGACTTGCCTAATATCTTTCTACTCAAGTTTACTCCATTAGCTTTAGAGTATCTACCATTGGTGAGAGAGTCCTCTGTGCTTTTTCTGAGTGTGAATAGCTAATATTTTCTCAACTTATTTATGCAAAATCTTATAACATAATAGATCAATTCTTATTGTAAATTATTCAAATTCAGTCAATTTCTCACATTAAATGGAAAAGCTCTAGCAAACAGAAAAATAAGATCAGAAAGAGGAAGTTAAAGAAACCTTTCTGATGCGCTTTTTAAGAATCCCTTAAAAAGAGTTCCCTATATAAAATCCAATCGATTACTAAATTAGCGAGGGAGGTTCAACCATAAAATTCCATACAGCTGAATATCCTCATGAAGGGGAGTTCAAGGGAGTTATTTTCTTTGTACCTGGTTATGGAGAATATGTAGACTATTTTGGAACATTCTTTGAGCCAATTGCCAAATAAGGATACAGAATTTTAGGCTTTGATAGAAGAGGATTCGGCAAAAGTGAAGGAGTGCGAGGAGATGTTGGAGACACCCCAGTTGAGGATATTCTCAGATTTATAGATCTTGCTATCACTTCATTCAAACTAGAATCGGTTAAGAAATACATCTTCGGAATTTCGATGGGATCACTTTTGAGCACTCTATAAGTTAATTCTTTTGAATATCATTCTTGTAATTTCTTTTTCTTATTTATGCACTAGAGTTGTATAGTTGCGACCAGACTTATTTGATGGAGCAATCTTCACTGTTCCATGGTATCAAAGTCATGATACCCTCTAAGTAGGAGTTTTTAAAAGACTAGCTTTGAGAGGCTTGGCCAGAGTTTTTAGAAATAAAACGCTTCCAAGAATAGCTAGAAGCGAGGAGTTTGAGGAATTTTTCTAATATAGAATGACTAATGACAAACTACTATTTCCTTTGATTACATATCACACGATCAATACAATGCTCAATATTTATTTTAGATGAAGATATAGATTAAAGAAATATCCAAGATGAAGTTAGGGCAAATCTTGACAAAGTTAAAATACCAGTATTGCTTGCTTTAGTAGGACAAGAGATACTAGTCTCTAATAAAGTAGCTGATGAATACTTTTTACAGCTTTCAAATAAGCAAAATGAAAGAATTTTCTATGAAGAAAGCGTCCACAACCTCTACACTCAAGATGGCTAGTATCAACCTATGCAAAAAGACACAATGAAATGGCTCGATAAGATACAGTCAAAATGATTTATCAGTCTCTGTGACGTCTATACTTATTTTAATACGAGACTAATTTCCACAATAATAGATTTAATCCAATTTGAAACACGTCATATTTTACTCATTTTTATAAATTATCAACTTATCTGGAGTATCTTCATTATAAAGGGTTTGCTTTTCATCGGAGTATTCAAAGTTCTTAATTTGTCTTGATAATCTCTCTTTAGACAAATTAATTCTAGTTGACTAGCCGCCCACTTGCATATTGAGTTACCCCTTTTGGCTAATTGTATTTAAACTCTTAATTTCATCATTTATTGAGTCTTGCAATTATTCATCTATGTAATTCCCTTATAGCAGATTATTTAATCTCTTCTATGACTTCGTATTTAATTCTAATAACCCTGCTTCAGTAAGGTAAGTCTCGTTATCGTTGTCTCTTTCTTCAGCATCTATTTGAAATTAAGAATTTAATATAAAGCATTATTTTGTTATTTGGAATGTCGAATTATGATTCTCCAAATCGTTTGCTAAAGGTGACGTCTGTTCCTAATAGGTTACGATTGTCGTTAATTAGGTAGGTTGTAGAAAGCAGAAATTAATCAACGCAAAGAATCAAGATAGTTGAAAGAGGTAGAGGAAGTCTGGGAGGAAGTGAAAGTCAACTCCATCTTTGTTTTAAGAATGTTTTTGAATTAATCTTGAATTAATAATATCTAAGTCGAGGTGGCAGCCACCTTTAATTAAAAAGTGGTCGATTAATTTTTAAGACATTGGAGTGGCTGGCGATTAATTTTTAATGTGATCAGAGTTTGAAGAGTGATTGGACTTTAATTAAGAATTCACTGACTCGTCTTCTGGCACTAGTGCTGTACTACTACTACTACTACTACTACTACTCCCCCCCCCTCATAAAACGAGTCAGTGAAATAAAAAAGAACTTGTATTAAGTTATTCTACTTCCGCAATTAACTTCTATCTTGAGCTATTAGAAATTATTGATTAAAAATTAATTTGATAATAAACTTGGCATAATGATTAAATTTAGAGTACTCTATTGTAGTTTACCTTCTTAATTATAGCTGCGCCTTATGAATTATTAATTTTTTAATATTTAGATATGCAGAAGGAGTGACTTTGATAGATGAGTGACTCTCAGTTAAAGGCTTGGGAGTGTTATAGTTAGTAGTATAATCATTATTGCTGATTTATTTATTAGAGTAAAGAAGTCTCTTATTATTTATACAGAGCGTAGTCATCTATTAATTAACATTGCTAACTAATAATCTATATTTAAAAAAAGTAATATATTTTTAAGCTTTAGCATCCATTAAAGAGCATAAGCTCTCTTTTTGATACTTTCATCATTCACTTCAGAGGGCAAATTAACCACATAAAAAATAAATAGTCATTTTGCTTTATACAAACGATACTTATCTTTTTCAAAGATTCTTGATTAATTCATATAATCCAAATAAATTGAAAAAGATATATAGAATTAATTTTTTATCAAAACAATAACTAAGCAGTCCCTCCAGATCTTGAGACTTAGGAGGCATTTTAATGAATTAATTATTTTAAAATCTTCATTATCAATTATAATGAATAGAGAGAAGTCTTTTTGAAAGTGTTGATCAAAAAGTTCTCAGGGTTTTCATCATCTTTAAATATAAAGCATGCATAATTTTTTTAAAATCTAGTTTTGTACCTTTAGGCTGCATCTTCAAAACTGAGTTTCTGTAGTATATCTATGAATAGTATTAGTCACTGTGATGTTTTGTTTCTTCATTAAGAGGAACAGAGTTATCTGCAGCGTTATTTATTTTCCGCTTGCATTCAACCTGATGCAATTCGTGGAGGAAGGTACCCTCAGGGGCCTGACTCAAGTAATCTGCATTTCCGCTTTTCTCATATTATAGTATCTCCTTTTTACACAGAGATTTCAAGCTTCTTAATTAATAAATATGCAATTGTGGCATATTTGCATTTTGCTTCTGGTCACTTGCTTTATGAAGTTAGGTTCAGGATTTTTCTCAAAGTAGTGAAAATCCTGAGGAGGATACATTCATAAAGAATTTTTAAGTAGCAAAATACAGAACAAATAAAATAATTTATTTTTTAATATAATGATTGAGGTCACGAAGCAATCAGGAATATTCAAATGATGAGAGAAAAAGATCTGGGGCTGCTGCCCTGCTTTTCATAAGATAAATATAAAAGAGGCAAAAGAGTTTATTTTCTTGCCCTACGATATAATTCGACTTTATTCTAGGTGCTCTCTTATTAAGTCTTAATGAAAATTATATTAAAGAACCTCTTCTTCAGATAAATAAATGATGACTTCGCTATCTTCCATTTATTCTGCAGGTGCCAAATCTGAACCAGATTAAGCAGTTTTAAAAATAAAGTTTGAAGAGGAATGAATTAAGTCATTAAAAATCCAAAACACAATAATATGATAAGAAAGTGAAAATAAAATGTGTATAATTAATTTCTTTATTAATACTTATAATCATGCGAGTTAAACGAGAAATTACTAAAAAATAACTACACAACCTATCTCAGTTTCATTTTGAATCCAAGGTAGAGATGAAGTCACTCCATCGCAAAAATGTGAGAGTGCCACACTATACTCTCGCATTTGAAAGTTGCTTTGCAGATGAGAAAGTTAGAGTTGCAGCTGTTCCTCATTCGCACTTCTAAGTTTCAAGATGTGCACTATCAATTATTTGATTGATCCTCACAACTCTTCGCCACTTAGCGCACTCTCAGTTTGGAGTAGCGCGCGAAGATCTTCCATAGATAGTTTCCTTATCTCAAGATCTCTCGTAGACTGTAGCAAACATCTATCGTTGAAATGGCATAACGTACAAATACAATACATATTTTGCATATTTTACCTGAAAATTTAACTAGCAATGCTAAATTAAGAGTATAGCTTCCTAGGATAAATTTCATAATTCATATATTTATTTTCAGAATTCATTGATTAAAATATTAATTTCTTTCTTAAAAATGAATGCTTCAAATTTAGTCTAGAAATAAAAGGTTAGATAATATTAAGTCCAATCACTTTATAAAGTTAACTTAATACTCATTTCAAGAAATCTTTGGAATCTTTTTTGATATAATTAATTTTGATAAATCATTTTTTCAAAGTAGTAATTTTTGTCCATTTACTTCTCATCTGCATTTCATGTCTTTCGTCACTGAGTTCAATCTGAGGAGGTGCAAATTTTGTCTTGCTAAAATTTAAATTTTTCATAAATTAAAATGAAGAAAAAATAAGATATTTTTCTCCTTAATTGTCCTATTAAGATAAAACACTGATTATATTTAGTCGATACTTCGAAGAAAATTAAACTTTATATGTTTAGTTATGTTTTTAAATGGATATTTTGTAATAAATGAATTCACACTTCTAATACAATTGATATTAACATTCCTTCTGCAGCTGTTATTAAATTAAATGGCCCTACATATAAATTGAAAGTCTTACAAATCATTGAGATCAAAATAAAGTTTACTATATTTATTATCAGAATGAACAAATATCTCTCTTCTGGAAAGTTTAGTTCACTCAACTTTGCATTATAAACTACTAAAAAGAGGTAGGGATAAATAATATTTTTGCTCAAACTGATTCTGTGATTAGCTCAGCTGCAAATGTCTTTAGATTCCAGAGAAAAAAAAAATCTCATCTTAACTATCTCACGAGGATAAAATATCGATCTTTGGTTAAAACAGAATTTTAAAGAGAAAAACCTTTAAAGGATTATTTTGCAAATAAATTTCTTTTTCATTATGTTTAATAAGGAAAACTATTTTAATACTCATTAAGCACAATTTTTTTTTATTTTAAGCAAATACTTGAAAGAAATCAATAATATCAAAGTAATTTTAAAGAATTAATTATCATAAAATTTTCATTAATTTTCAAACATGGATATACAACCCCTCTCAATTTCTATAAACTTAAAAGCTGCTAATAATTAATACAGAATGAGTAATTATTTTCCAAAAATTAATCAAAAAATGAAGTAATATTATTAGTATGATTAATGCTTATTTTTTTAACTTTAGATATTAAAAATAATTTTAAATAACACTTTTTAAAGTTTATCTTCTTGTTTGCTCGGATTAGAGATGAGAATTTATAGGTAACAAGATTCAAATAAATAATTAATTTTCTTATAGAATGAATCAGTGACAGCTAATATATCTAGAATACTTTAATCCTTCGATTTAGCAAAAACTATTTTGCATTACTAGCATTTTTTGTGGTAGAACTCTACTCTTATTTAAAAGCGAAATAAACTCAGATCATAACGAAGATAAAGATTGTAAGTGAGGATGAGCTGCGTCTCTCTTTGCTGAGAGGATTAAAGAAAAAATTCTTTGTAATTTTTTTATTAGGTATTTAAAGGGCTATCCTGGAAGTTTGAGCCATTTTAACTTCCACGAAGTTACAACTCATCTTTATAGGTTCAAGCAAATCTTTGATTGTAATTTAATTCTTAACTATATTTTACTCTTGGTATACATCCTCAAAATATATTTCTTTTTCTATAGGATTATTTCCAGAGGACAAGGAATTTTAATAAAGTTCGGCATTTCTTATTTGAGCTTTAAGACCTCCAAGTAAATTACACATATTTTAATTAATTATATCGATTTATAGCATTTAAAACCTTGGAGGAAAAAGAGAACTTTAATAAAATATTCTCTATTTAAAAATAAGCAGTCGATAAACTTCAATCTTTTTAGTGAGAATTATTCCAATATTTCTTCTGTAAACTATAATTCAAAGCCATCATTCATTAGCCTTACACATTTGTATTAATTTATAAAATAGATTCTTAAATTTAGAGGAGATAAATTAAAAATAATTTTCTTCTGAATCTGCTGACTTTAAATTTTTACAAAAGTTTGTTAAACAATAGTGAGCAAACATTGAAATTAAAAAAAATCTAGAAAATAAATATTCTCTCCATATATCTAAATCCTGAATGGGCACTATTCCTTGTTACAGATATTAAGAGCTTAAGCTATTTATAACCTTTAAAAAGAAGTAACAGAAAAGGTTACTCGCACATTTAGCTATGAATTCAAATTACGCGCCTTCATAAACATTTATCCTCTTTGTCTAAAAATACTCATTATCAAAGAATCTTAAATACTATTTTTTTAAAAAAATGTATGAAAAAAAACCAGCTCTGCTAAGAAATAGATTGTCTTATGTTAACTTCTTTATTATAATCCAACTTTTTAGCATTTACTATTATTGTTTTTAAACATTAATTTCTATAAAATTAAGACTCTTAAAATTTAAGAATTTTAATTTACTAAATTGTTGTTGCTTTCAGTGAGGTTTTTAAATTTGCCTTCCCATGATAAAGATTAAGCTTTGTACTCCCTACATTAATCTTCCAACTTAGATAATTCCTAATCTTTCTTAGATAGCTTAATATAATTTTTAAATAAATATGCTCACTTATTTTAATAGGAAGTGATGACTTAATTTTTTATTAAAATATATATATTTTATAAGAATTTTTTTAAAAAAATAGCTTCTCTTCTAGCTACTCAATTATAATTTTAATTATTTAAGTTAAAAATCTATTTAGACTATATAGAGATATATTATTTTATAAAAAAGGAGATGGAGAAAATTAATTAAAATTGTTTATGGAAATCTTAATAAATATAGATTTATATGCATACAAATCATTCATAATTATGAATGCATGCTATAAAATATAACCAATCATTTCTTTAAACCAAGAAAAGTAAAATTTATTTAACTTTCAAAAAAACTACACCTAAATTGCTAATTTGAAATTAAAAATTATTCCTACAGATAAAGACAATAAATATAAATATAGCCCCAAAAAATATAGAATGAAAAAAAAAATTGATTAAAAATTTCTCAGAAAATCTAACAATTTTTACAAGAAATAAGTTAAATTATTATAATATTTTCAATACGTCTCTATAATTGCTCTATATTCCTATTACTTCCAGAACTTCTATATTAAATTTCTAAGAAATATTAAAATTTTAATTAAATTAGAAATATATAAATCTAGAAGTATTGAGGATATAGCATGTTACCTTGGTAATGGATCTGGAGATTTACCAGTTATTAATTGATTTCTTTGCTAATTGGATTTATCAAGTTTAGTATTTAATCGTTTGGGAGCGGAAGATTATGCAGTTAAAAATGTGCCTGATTATAAAGACCCTGAAATCCTGTGGAAGGTGGAAGTACACTGGATGATAAAAGAAGGTAATAATTCTTTTGAAAACTCTCCTCGCCTTGATCGAGGGACGATAACTACGGAGAAAAAACATTAAATGCAGCTTTATGGCGATTGATTAACTCTTCTGAGAGACTGTCGTATCAGACTGAAACTATCTCATTGTTTTAAACTTGTCCTTTTTTCATGACACACAATTTTCTTATAACACTCAGCTGGATCTTAGCTCTCACAGAAGTTGGTTTCGTGGGTATCTCACGCTATGTCCACATGACGTCTCAGTGCTTATATTTACTTCAGGTTTTTTTAATTCCCTTTAATCAGTTAAAAATTAATTAAATACTATAGTCGGAACTTTCCTACAGCTTATATTCTTCAACTATAACTCCATATTCTTTTAAATTTTGAAAAATTATATATAACATAAATAAGGAATCAAGAGGCAAGCCACTTTTCTCCTCTTCGTCAATATATAATAGAAATCAAGAAAATATTTCCATTATTTTTTTTCTCAATAAATTAAAGAATAAATTAAAATCTAGTAACTTTAGTGGGCTTAAAAAATATGTTCCCAAGAATTTTAATATTCAATTTACTTAATTAAATATCTTTTTTGAGCATCTATAGAGAGGAAATTCATACAATTTAATTCTAATTAATCAAAAATACATTAAACAGCAAAATAAAATAATTTAACAAATTCTCTCTTACTTGGCATAGAAGGATTTAAATTAAAATTTAGCCATATTTTTTCCAAAGTATTGATGCCAAGCCTGAAGACGAGGCCTTCAGATTACGAATTAATAAAATTTATCTTTAAAATATTTATTACTAAAATATAAAATGCGTATAAAATAAAAGATTAATATTTATCTGTCAAATGTATATTAATGCTATTAGTGAATCAGAGACTCTTAAGCGCTTTCTTTTTAAAGTTTTGATATAAATAAAATGACCAAAATATATCTATCTACTAAGTATAAAAACCATAATTAAGAAATTAAAGGTATTATTGGAGCCTCTAAAGCACTTAAAAGAGAGAAAAATAAGTGCTTCCTATATGAAAGTAAATCAGATTGTTTTCCATTTATTATTTTCTTTTAACTCAAAGTAAAAGAATTTTTGAGAGATTATCAAAAAAAGGAAGTTATCTCTACATCATTATCAAAGTTTTATGTAAGCACGCATTAATTTAAAAATCAGTATTAAGATAAATTACTCAAGTTCATGCTTTCAAATCTTTAAAATCTTAAATTTTAAATTTCCCTTGTTGAACTATCATAAATAAATTTCTAGTAATTGATTTAACCTTCTTTAATGTTAAATAATATTTTGAATTGCTTAGGGTAGACTGATTATAATTTTGACTTGACCATTAAGGATCTGAGTTATTGTCCCTTGATTAATATTATTGCAAAACAGGTAAATATATTTGTGCACATCCAAAAGAGCCTTTTGAACTGTTGGCTTCTCTAATTGATAAATAATTTAAAAGTTTTGGAAGGATATGATATGAATAAATGATCAATAATCTATAAATGAAATTCAAAAGAGATTATTTTTACTTGCTTTGCAATAAATTAAGTCTTTAAATTTTGAATTAAATAAATGAAGAAAATGGGTTTTCATTCACGAAATGCGAAACATTCACTGTAAACTCTAATTCTAAATTCAGTTATTTTTTCCTCTCGAGTTTAAAAAGCCAGTATACCTTCTTTCTCCAATCACAGACAATTTAAGGTAAGAAGATATTCCTAATAAATTTGAGGATAGAGACAATAAGACTAGCTGAGTTTTCAATTAAAATTGCAAAATCAGAGTTAAATAGAGTCTTCAAGCAAACTAATAAATATAAATAAACCCGCAGTAGAACTAAAAATACTAGCTACTAAATTCTGCTAAATCTTGTCTGTTTACTTTCTCTTTTGTAAATACCTTGCATTTCTGAAATAAATTTCGATATCATCTATTCTTATCTTCTCTAAAATTATTTTCATTTGTTTTTATAAAATCTTAAAATTATTTTATCAGTTAAATTGAGTTGGAATTCTCCTCGACTGAATCTACTCTTGCAGTGTTATTTTGACTAGCTTCATCTTTCTCGTAAATAGTCTTTAATTAATTCTTATAGCTAGGGTTTTGAGATCTAGGTTGTTGCTATTTTTATTATTATATTTTCTACCATGAGTCATTTTACAATCGAATGACTTAATCAGAATGAGCGGCATATAGACTAATAATAATAAAGACATCTTCAAAAATAAAAAGAGAACTATTTATTCTACTAAAATAATTTGCAACAAAATTGTCATAAAAAAGAATAAAGATAGTCAAAAACAGTTTAAAACTTTATTCTTTAAATCTAAATTAAGATAAAATAAAACGGATATATTTTAATTATCAAGTTAAATGACTCATATCTCGAGGTATAGCAAAGGAAGAGCTTAAGGATAATTTAAAGAGTAAGAATAAAATAAAATTTATTTTAATAACAATACCCCCTTTGGCTTTAAAAGCTCAAATTCACGCTGTAAGTGATTATATTAATTGAATCTAAATTTTTTAAAAATTTTTAAAAAAATATAATTTAATTTAAATTGATTTGATTCTGGCTTTAGATACTAGTGAAAAGGAAGTGATTATGCAGTGTAAAGACATATTGCTTAAAGAATTTCATTTGTATTGGTCGAAAATTAAAGTGATTATTATAGGAAAGATCTGAGTTTTTTCATTAAAAAAGAACAGAAATAAATAAATCAATGCGCTTTTCCGTAAAATTTAAATTAAGGACTAAAAGAGAATTTAATTTTTCCTTAAAAATAATAAGCACCCTTTTAAAAAATAAATGCATATCTTTTTATAAGAACAAAATATTTTCAATAGATTTTCTTTATTTCAAAGACATTGAGAATTTTGAAGGAAAACTAAATAAATTATTCAATTTTCAATACATTAAAAAGAATTGTTGAATATTAAAATCATTTATAATTGCTAAGTTCTCAAATAATTTTATCCAAATTAATCTTTTTAAATTTTGCTTTTCCTGCTTTAAAATTAAATCATTCTCACAAAACTTACCTATGGGGTGACTTATGACTATTTATCTTAAGAACTTGCGCTGTTTGATCTTATTGCGGAAGCGCCTTAAGAAGATAAGTGGCCGTTCCCTTTTGACTAATTAATCTTAAACAATTTTTAATTATTATAACTCTAAATTTTAATTGCTTTTTTGTTCTTCTTGTTGTATAAGTCCCTCTGGAGAAAAGACTTAGATTTTGGGCTGAATTTTACTGGCTTCTATGACTCTTGAATTCTCAAAGAATCTTAAAAGGGAAAAATTCCCCTAAAAATTTTAAATTTTTGGCTTTTTTAAATTTTAAATCAATATTTTTAAAATTTTAACTTTTTTTTAACTGGATAAATTTTTTGTTTTTGAATCATTCTCAAAAAAGGGATTAAATTTTTTTTAAACCCATTAAAAAAAAAAGAATATTGTTGTTTCAACCAGTAAAAATATTTTATTTTTAAAACGCAGGGTTTCTACCCTTTTATAACCGAATCCTCTTGGAAATTCCCCCTGTTTTAAAACCCTAAATTTTAAAAGTTTAATTTTAAATTTATTTTTAAAAATTAAAAATTTAAAACTTAAATTTTATTTTTTAAATTAAAAATTTTTTTTAAAAAATTTTTTTTTAAACCATTGTTTAATTAAATGGTGGATTAAAAATTTTTTTTAAAATAATAACTTAAAAATTTAAATGTATAATAATCCAATTCTTCAAGAGAAATTATGAGTTTATTAGTTGAAGGTAGAAATAAATAGCAGATCAATTATTCTAAGAAAAGCTTGTTATAGTTTATATTTCAGGCCATTGATTAATCTAGATTTTGAATTTAATGAGTCATAATTTTTTTAGCCTCATTTTAATATAAAATACTTTAATTCCTTAAATAATTTTTTTCTTCATACATAAAATACACTTTATTATGAATGAGACCAGCAGGAATTGTGAGATGCAAACTTAGGAATTTATGGAACATAGCAGCTGATCTTACATCATAATGAAACCATAATAATTAAAATTATAAATATGTTTTTTAATCATTATCGTCTAAGGTCTAGTCAGGTATGTTTTTTTTTTTAAATAAACTATTTTAATGATTTAATTTTTTATTGTTATTAAAATACTTTTTTATGAATGATGAAAGAATTTGAATAAAATTTAGGATTATAAATAACTGATCTTCTCATAATAATTACAATAAAATTAAAATTATAAATATGTCTCTTAGATCATTGTCGTCTAAAGTCTAGTCAGGAATATTTAGATGAGTATATTAGCTTTCCTCCATACCAGCAATTTCTTAAATTACTATTGATCAGATATTCAGAGTAAATTAAGATATCAGAGAAATTATAAATTATTTAGAATATTTTAATTTATCTATCAACCATATAATAAGCTAAAAAAAGGCGATTGAAAATTAAAATTATAATTGTAATGGAAAAAGTTACTTTTTTAGTATTAATATCAAATTGATGGATAATATAACTCAAATAAAATTACAACAAATTTAATCTTTGCTCAATATAATATTTTGATATAATTTTGACTATAAAAGTTTATAAATCATAGGATTTTTTATGCTTAAATATCATTTCTCATAATTGTCCTATAAATTCTCTTGAATATATGTTGCAAATTCTTTGGAAGATTATTTAATATATCTTGTAATTTGAAAGGTTCCGAAATTTCCATAAAATCATACTAAAATTCATTATTTCAAGGAGATGTTGTTCCTTCTATCAGACATAATTTTAAGCAACTTATTTTTTTTACTTTCTACTACATTGTAATGATCATTTAATCTAAGCTGCATCTATTTTTCTAATTTCTGCATTATAATGATAGAAAACGGATACTGAGCGAGCTTCTAAGATTAAGAAAAATTCTTGCAAGATCTAAAGTTTAAAAATTAATTGTACAGAGATATGTGAGTAAGAAAAAAGATACTTTTATCATCCGATTTTTAATTTTTGTAGAAATATAATTAACTAGGTATAAATTAACGTATAAGGAATTAACTAATTTTATATTGCCTCACAGGTAATTCTGTCCATTAGGAATATAATGGCTAGTAAAAATTTGGAAAAGAGATAAGTTGGTAGAAAATTTAAATATTGAGATTAACTATATTAATTTGCATCATATTAAAATTTTTATAAATGGACCATTTTTCTAAAGTATATCCCCTTCGCTCACTTATAATTTCTAGTTTAATATTTTTTCCTGCCTCACTCAGCGCGTGCACTCGAACCACAAAAAGTCAAAGTAAGTATGCTTCTTAATTTATTTAAATATTTCTTAAGTTAGTTTGAGATGATAAACGGAGAAAAAATTAAAGAGATATATTGTATGGAGTTCCAACAAAATAAAAACTTTTTTAATTATTCTGAAAATCATGATAAGAAGCTAAATATTTGTAAAAATTTTAAAAATTACTTTGACTTATAGTAGCTCAAGTGCACACATTGGGTGAAGGGTGAGCTGGGAATTATTATAGTTAAAATTTAAATGAAAATCTTAATTAAGTTAAAATAAATAAACGAATAATTGTAAATTATTGACCATTAAATTGTTAAATAGGTCCTACAATATTTGGGCTTGTTCGATAGCTTATTTTATTTGAATATGAGTATGCTCAACTAAGATTATGATAGGAGGTGCCTATGAAGAGAATTTTGATGTCACAAACTCCGATCCAAGAAATTAACCAAGTTCAAAAACTTATAACCGAGATAACTCTTTCCACAGAACTCCTGTGAATAAGTTTCAAGGATGAAATTTGCTTAGAATCTAATGCTTAATAGAAATGCCAATAATTTCAGCCCACAATCTCTCACCACGGATTTTAAATTTATTAATTTATTTATTAATTTAATTCTTTTTTTTTTATTAAATTCTCATCTATATATTGGTTTCGATTATGTTTTAGCTTTTTCCTCATCAACAAAATTTTCCCAATAACTAAATTATATTTCAAAACTTCTTCATGAGAGTAAAGAAGTTTGAATAGTACTATCTCGTTCAAATTTAGAGTATTAGTTATTATATTTATCTGTGGCGTCGATCTATGTGAATAATTCTTCTGTAAGCATGAAGATGCATAAAACTTTAAATTGCAAGAGAGTCTAATTTTAATAGAATATGCCTAATGAGATATCATAAAACCATTCAAGTTGCTTCTCGATAATGTGAAACTAACTAGATATTTCAATAATTTTACTATTTGACATTAGACTGACTTTGTAATAGGACTGCGTTTGAAAATTTTAAAGTAGGAATTACTAGGGTAAAAAACTTATTTATAGTGCTTATTGTTTTCATGGGGATCAGCTATTTAAAGTAAGAGACTATAGATAGAAAATTTTGAAAATTATAAATTGAAAATAAAGAATTTTTATTATATTAATTATTTATGTTTAATTTAAAAATTTTATAACCAATTTTCATTTTGGTTTGTCCAAAATAAAAGTCAAAATTAAATCATAATCAAAATCATAGTTTTATATTTACGCCTTTAATTTTTGGTATTTTAAAAGTCATGAAGATCTTTTCTCGTTTCTTTTAAATGTGTCTGCCTTATGCTTTCTATAGGATAATTTATATTCTTCTTGTTCATTTAAAACCTAATTTACTAATTTTATTAAATCTCTACTCTTAATATAGAAATTAAATGATTATTATAAAAATACTTTCATCATTGATTTATCTTTCATGAATTTAATTGAAGAATGTCTTTTAGGCTTCGGGGCTTCGATGTTGAAGCTTATTCTAAGTATTATTAGGTTGCTCACCTTCGTCTTAGTTTCCTTATTTTAATAAATACCCATAAATTTTAGAATTAAAGATAATTAAATTCCAATATATTCAGGCTTTTATTTATTTTATCATTTTTATTTAAGTCATTTGGACTAATATGAGTTTTACTACGAAGATCCTTGTTCCAATTTTTTAGGAGTTTCCATATTTCTGTAAATTAAGCAAAAAGAATAAATAGCAAATAGTATATAGGCAAAAGTTATAATAAAAAATAGCATAAATTATAATAAAAAAGATCTATATTCGTATTCAAATAGAATACTATTATAGATTATATAATCTAAGTTTTTTATTAATTAAATTCAAATTAAATTTAATTATTATTAATCTAGAAAAGAACTTAAAAATATAAAAAGAGAGTAGGTCAACCTATTAATTTCCAAATTAAAATAATATAATGAGTAAATTTTCAAATCTTAGATATATCTTTGTAAAAAATTCAGATTATTTTTATGATTTTGGAAGTTTCTCTTCATAAGCATTCGGGGTGTGAACCTTAAAATTTTAAGATTTATGATTAGTTTTAAGTTAAAAATCCTGAAAAAATACTTATTTTTGCACTTTTATAAATAATAAACAAATAATTTAAGTTAGACTGCAACTCCTAACTTTCTCATCTGCAAAGCAACTTTCAAATGCGAGAGTATTGTGTGGCACTCTCAACATTTTTGCGATGGAGTTGATGTTGAGAACTGGCTATTACTACTGATAAGGTGACTACATCCATACCTTAGAGTCAAAATGTAAACTGAGATAGGATGGATCATGTAATTATCTTGAAAAAATTTTCATTTATTTAACTTGAATGATTTTAAATTTGCAAATTAAGATTCTTTAAAAACATGATCCCTTAGTGATAAAGGTAATTGTTTTATAAGCACTTTCAAGCTAATCTAACCAACCCATCTTTTGATCATATTATTCATTCAATTTTAAAAGAACAAACATTTTTTTTAACCGTTTATATTGAAGACATTTATATTAAAAGTTACTTCTAAGACTCTAAATACTTATTCATTCAATATTTTTGGGTTTTAATCCATTTAAACTTCATCAATAAAATATTAATATTGTACTTTTCTCAAATATAACATATTTTCTTTAGAATTTTCTTAAAATTAATGTTTATATGATTGCAGGCTGTTACTAACATTAGAATAAGAAAAGTCCAGATCTTCGAAATTATTTTTCCAAAGATCATAATCACCCCATGCATTACAATACTGAAAATTTGTCTAAAATAATAATTTATATTCCAATTGATAATTCCCTCTGGGAAAATAAACCCTAATTTAAATTATGATAGGTTAATTGAAATTTGATCACCATTAAAAAATTCTATCTTTGGTATTCAAACACAATTCTTCATTTTCATTCTACACTTTCTTTGAAAAATAGAATCCACTTCTCATGGACCTTTGGGAAATATGTAATTATATCAAAGTATGGATTTATTATAAATGTGAATTTAATGGAGAATCGAAGGTTGTAGGAAGCAAAATGAGCGCTTTCCAAGGCTGATGTCTACTGGCTTTAATGAGTGGCCGTTTTTTAGATATTTCTAATCTAGTTCAGATTCAAATTATAAACCGAAATTAATTAAATAAATAAGATCAATTTTAAATTTTTAACTTTCCCTTATTGGTTTATTCGTTTAAATTCAGGCGTACCCATCTCAAACTGCAGCACTTCCATTTCCACTAATAACCGCAGCTAAACTTAGAGATCAGGTCTTCCAGGGTATCACAGCAGTCCAGCATGTACGATCTTCACTCTTTGATTGGGCAAAGAAGAATTTTTCTCAAATATACCTTGGGTTCTATAAAGGAATTTTCTGAATTCCTCAATTACTAACAAGTAAAGGAGCTTTCTAATAACTCCTCTAATCTTCGATAAGAAACTTTTTTCTTAAAAGAAAGACATATAACTCATCCATACAAAGTAAAAAAATTAGTACTGAAAGAGTCAATGGAAGACAGCTCTATAATATCGGAAGTTATATTTCTCCAATTCAATTTTACTTTGTAATATTTATAATAATGAATATTAAATATTTTATAATTTATTTTATTTTAAAAAATAAAAATGGTGGAGAGATCTGCAGAGGAGTCAATATATTATCCACGCATTTGGTTTTTTTGTCTTTCTAGCATATAATTTAGAGTTAATTACTATATTTATTCTTTTTGTTCTTAAAGCTTCAAAAAAAAATAAAAAAAAATTTAAAAAATAAAAATAATAAGGGAATTAAAGGGGCCCCCCGGCATAAAAAAGATAGGCCGTGACGTCAATGATTTGCTGTGACGCACTTATCTGCGCACAAAACCCTACCAGCCAAATAGGGATTTTAAACACGTGGACCCCCCCCACCTCACACTAGCAGAAGGGTTTCTGCAGACCACCCCAAAAAAACCCTAAAAGGGAAAAAAATCCGGTAGTTCGGCCGGGAACAAATTGCTGCTCCGTACGCGGCTTCCCGTCCCCCTGCATGACTGAGTGTTTTCCCTAGATTCGTCCCCCCACGCCCACAAAGGGTTAGGAGGGTGGGGCCATCACCTTTGATTTCTCTCCAGTGAGCAGCTCACCACCTTCCCCCCCCGGCTGCCATTTCCCTTTCCCCTTTTAACACTCACCCACCAGCCCAAAGGATTACCAACCAGAAAGCCCTTTAGGGAAAAGGGGACCGGGGCCTAGTGCCGGGGTTGCCCTATTTTAATTTTTTTTTTTTTTAAAAAATTTTTTTTTAAAAATTTTTTAAAAAATTTGATTTTTTAATGATTTTCTTGTAGTTTTAATTATTTTTAAATATTCATAGATTATTATAAAAAAACATAGCTTAAAATTCGGGGGGGGTGCCCTTTCCTCGTCATCCACTTTTTTTTTAATGAATATATGATATATGATAAATCATGATATAGCCTAAAATTAGCCAAAAACTCTAAACTCAAATTCAGAAGTTCTATCTAGGCCATATTCTTTAATTTATTAATTTAAAAAAATCTTAGAAAGAATTTTTATTTTAGAAAATATTTAATTGCAAAGAATAATTATATAAAATAGGTTGAATTTAATAAATATAAAAGTTTCAGAAGCTCAGAGATCTCTCGATTAATATACCAGACTCTTAGAAACTTTTTTTTATACTTTAATCTCTCAATAAAATATAACTATTCTTTTATCTAAATCTAAATATGTTTATGACAACTATTTTTTTATGTACTCAATAAGTTCTATATAAAATACAGCAAGTTTATAATAAAATCTTCTGAAAGATAAAATCTAGAGTTTATTTTTGAGAAATTAATGCTAATTTTCTAAAATAAAAAGATATGGCCTGTGTAGACCGTTTGAATATGTATTTGGACTCAAAAATTGATGGTTTTGACTAATTTAGGCTAGATCATATTTTTTCATACTTTCATTAAAAAGTTGATGAAGAGTAAAGGGCCCCCTAAAAATCTATTTAAAATTAGCTGCTTCCTTAGATCCTCAATGATAATTTAAAAATTAAAACATTATATTCTAAGAATTAAAATTAATGTTCGACCTTTTGGTTTAAAAAAAAACACAATGAAAATATTAAACTTTTAATAAAATAAAATAATTGAATTGGATCTTTGGTGTAGAAATAAGATTAAGATTAATTTAAAGGCAAAATCATCATCTAATAGAATATGCTCTGGCTTCAAGAGGAAAAAAAAGGATGATAGTTTTGAGTAATTAAATATTAAAATATTAGGTTTTAATTAAATTTCGATATCGCATTCGTTAATCACTAATCTCTTTAGCGATATCGATTAAAAATTAGAGATTTTTCACCTCTTAACATATATTAAAAACTTTATTCTGTGGAACTCCATCTTAAATGTCTACTGAAATATTTTGAGTTTTAATTTTTTCTTGACTTGATCTTTATATATATTTAAAATAACAAGCAGATTTATTTGCATTATTTTTTTAAAAAAAAATAACTAAAATTTCATTTTAAATCAAATTTATCAACTAATTAATAGGTTTTAAATAATGTAGGCCAATTTAACGATATAACTAAAATCTGTCCTTAATCTTTTTATATTTTTCAGTTATTGGACTTTTTTTTTAAATTAGTGAAATCTTTCATCGAATATATTTACTTAAAAGAATATGGCAAGCTAAGTTCAAAATCGAGATAATTTATATCTGTTGCAGAATTCAGTCTTTTATTCTGATTTTAACTAGAAGAGAAATGCTTTGTATACTATTTTAGAAAATATAACATGCTTTATTATTTAATTTTAGGAAATTGATTAAAGTTCTTGGAAATTAAGTGCATAACTTCTCCCACCTATCTTAAATTATCAGATATAATCAAGTCACTCTTTTGAAGAAGCTGAATATATAGAAGCAAAAATGTGGCTCTGTAATTAAAAGGAGATGAAATCCCAAAAATCTTGAAACTAGTCTTCAAAATTAGTGTTAATAAACAAAAATTAGATCATTTTCTGAAGAAATCGAAATCATGAAATTTGACCCTTAAGAAAATTTTAAAAGCCAAAATCTTTTAATTTTTTGGCATTTTGGGCTGATTAAGGCTATATGGTCGATTTTTATCATCATTGATCATGAAAGGGGTGGAGGTGCACTTCCGCCCTCCCCTCAATTATTTTAAATAAAATTATAAAACTCATTTGATTATGTATTTGCTATCAATTTTATAAACATAGGTAATAATTAATATATAAAAAAAATATAATCATTTTTAATATTTCTAATTAAATTCTTTTGATATTATTAGTTTTATACTTTTCGGTTTTTTTTAATACATAATTTCTCCTCTCAAATTTATATAGTAAATTAGTCAAGGGTTGACACGTAGCATGAGGGACAGGTCACACCAGTTATGATCGTGTTTAAGCTTATTATATATATACCTTAGCGGGGTGTTTAATTCTGCTAATAATCTAATCTAATCTATATAAAATTAAAAATAAGCTCTTTATTTACTCATATCTTAATTAGAGGTTCTTTCTAAAAATATCTATTTCAAAATAGAGGAAAAATAATTTCAAAAATAAAAATTGATGTCTAAATTTTTCCTTAATTAAATTTTTATTATCTAATTTCGGATATAAAATTATTGTTAATGACTTTCTAATCTTTACTGCTGCTTATTCTTTCACTATATTTGAGTGTTAAAAGAAATTCGATGTTTTTAAACTATTAATAGGGAGATGTAAAATAATAGCAGTCACAATTTCTCAAATACACCAGAACTACAAATTTTTCAATACCTTGCTTAACTTAAATGATATTTAACTTTCATCTTCTTATAATGATCTTCATTAGAGATTTATTTTTCTATTATTTTCATCTTCATAATCCTCAATTCATACTTAATTTTAATTTTTGTGAACACTAAATTCTAAGATACTGAAAGGGAGGTTTTATAAATTATTTCAATTTGAGACACTTTTAACTGGAAATTCAGTGATCAATTCCTTCACTATCTGTAAAGCAAATCTTTTTTCAATATTTTCTCTGCTATTAATCTTTAAATATTAAAATTTTCTTATATATTTCTTGAAATTTTTTCTAAAAATAAATATTTACAAAAATGACACTATTAAATATGTCTTGCAGAAGACGATGATGAAAACGATGAGGAAGACGAAAAAGATGGAGTTTGGAAAAAGTGGGAATAATAATAAAAATTAAATAACAATAATAACAACAACAGCAATAGCAGCAGACTATAAGCTTAGAGTCCAGACACCATATGACTACCGACTATGAGGCTACCCCGAGATCTTCCATTGGAGGCAGAGTGCACGCTCTCTTTGACCAGTCCACTGATCCCCAAGGCATGGCGCCCGAGGCCCCCGAGTGACCGGCAGCTCACGCCCTCAGTCAGGGAGGGTTTGAACGGCAGGGATTCCTATTGCCCTGTGCAGTGAGTGGCAACGCCCGAGTCCTCTTGTGGCGATCGGTAGTGACCCCCCCCTGGCCAGTGATGCCTACGGCTAGAGAGTACCAGTGAAGGAGGGAGAGCGGCTCCTTGATGGACTTGAGTGCCCATATTTAAGAGGGTAGAGGTATAGATTAGTACTAGATAAGCAAATCAAATATATTAAATATCTCGCTAATTCACTCTAACTTAATCGTCTTCTGCAAGTCATATTTAATAGTGATTATGAGCTGTATAATCTTGTCTGATCTCTACTGTTTGAGATTGGAATCTGATTATTCTTTTTTTATGCTCAAATGTTTTATTTTATTTTATTTATTTTATTTTATTTTATTTATTTTTATTTATTATTACAAAAATGAAATCTTTATAGATGTCTAAGATATAATTTTAAGAGTGCTTAAAATATATTTAATTTTAGTAACACTATTATCTTGATTACTTATCTCTTCTAATTCCTGCACATTGTTGACATCTGCTGACTTTAATATAATAATATTTTTTATTTGTTTTCCTCCTCCTCTAA
This sequence comes from Tetmemena sp. SeJ-2015, assembly GCA_027382625.1. Lineage (NCBI taxonomy): Eukaryota > Ciliophora > Spirotrichea > Sporadotrichida > Oxytrichidae > Tetmemena > Tetmemena sp. SeJ-2015. Next base: position 25,317 of record JAJKFJ010022614.1, read on the forward strand.
AATTAAATAATCTAAAGAAATAGAATAATATCCAGGTAAATAAAAAAAAACTTAGAGCATCCTATTTTTATAAAGTTAAAATTTATTTTATCTATAAATCTATAGCAATTAAAATTTTTGACTTTTCTCTATTTTTGAAATCTACAAGCTTTGACAACTTTCCTTTTGCTATTTCTTATTTCATTGCCATTTTCTGAGGAGAAGATTCAAAATTAAGATAAATATTTAGTAAAAAAATACTTTTTTTACTAAAAAGAATTGAATCATTCTAGATAAAAATTAAATTCAAAAAAGGTATTTTTAAGATTTCACCCAAGAAAAATTATTAATTTTGACAATTAATCTAAAAATTAAAAGTGAAATTAAATTTTTAAAATTTAAATTTTTTAAATAAAAAGGTTTTTAAAAATTTTTTAAATTTTTATTAAAAAAAATTTAAAAACATAATTTTATAGAGATTTAAAAATTAAATTAATAATTTATATTAAATTTTTGGGGGAAGAATGTTTTTGATTTTTTTTAAAATGGGGCATTTTTTAGGATTTTTTTTAAATTTCTTTTTTGAATATTTATTGAGGGAAAATTAAAATTAAAAAATTTGCCAAAATAATTTTTAAAAAAAATTTTTTAATTTTATTTTTTAAATTAAAAAAAAAAAAAATTTAATAATTAAATTAAAAATTTTTAAAAAAAAATTTAATTAATTCTGTTTTTTCTTTATAAACAAACTTAATAATTTATTCACAACATGATTGAACAATTTTACAACCCTAATTCTCATTATTAATTAGAAAGTGAGTGAATAATTGACCGCGAATATTGAAATCGTAGAGAGCAGCAAGTCGCTAAGGATTCCTTTTTATCTAGTTTAGTAATATAAGATACAAGCAACTCAAATAACATGAGAGGAATGCAGCCTTCAACTTTTGACAACTGGATGGAACACCTGAAAACAGTTTCACGCTGTTTGATTGCAAATAGGTACAAAATACAACATAGATCATCAAGCTCTGCGGCTCAAATTATACTGAATGTACGATGTATACGATGTCGAACCTCCCGACTCCGCTGCTTCTTAGCTTTAAAGTCGGCGAGAGAGGGCGGGCACAGTTTTAACGCCTTCAGAATTGTACCAAAAACACAGTCTGGAGTTTGGATATTAAATAGGGTGTATACTCAAGCACCCTTCGTGATAAAATTACTGGTTAGCACGTGATTTCACAGTTATGCCTTTCAACTTATAAGTAATTTGGGGGGGGCCTTTTAAGTTAATTTTTTAAAATAAAAAAAGAAGTAAAAAAATTTTGGGGAATTTTTTTCCTGAACATTTTTCCATTATAGAGGTGTATTGAACATCCAAAAGGTCTTTTAATCCTAATTCAGTCAGTAGAGGTCAGTGACCCAAATAAAATCTATATTTTACCCATTTTTTTTATTTAAATAAATTTAAACCATTTTTGAAATATGCAATATTTTTTGATTACATAACAGCTTCAGTTAAGCCCAAAAAATTAGAGCTGAAAAAATTTTGCATTAGCCCTTTTTCATGAAATTTTGATGATGATGATGAAAGATGAATGAATAATTGAGCATGAAAAAGAATAAACAAATTCCCAACCTTTTAAAAGGATAGACTTAAAAATTAAACAACTCAAGCATTTTAAATAGGATTTTTTTATGAATTAAATTTTTGGGTTTTTAAAAAATTGCACTATTTCAAAAAGTGGTTTTAAAATTTTTTTTAAATAGCGAAAAAAAAAGCTAAAAATATAGATTTATTTAGGTGCACTGCCCTTTACTAATTAGGATTAAAATTTGAGGCCCTTAGATGTTCGAATACACCTCTATAATTGGAAGAATCGATTCAGGAACGAAAATTCTCCTATTAACATATTTTTTACTTACTTTTTTTCATTATAAAATTTAACTGTCGAGGAAAGGCCCCCCCCAGCTAATTTAAACTTCAGTCCAAATTTTAACATAGTTTATATTAGCAAAATTTAAATTAAAATTTGTAATATTCCTATATAATCATAAATTTCAGACCTTAATATTTACTAAATATATTTGACGATATAAATAAATTGCGTCTGGACTCTCTTGAATGCTTTCTTTCGAGTTATTTTGACTAATATCCTGATCAACTTGAAACTTATACTCCTTTTACTGATTTTTGTTATTAGAGTTCATTTTTAAAATTTCCCCATCATTAGGAATGGATTGCTTTATTGAATCATCTACATTCCTATTCACTTGGTAAGATCTAAAGCCTATTTGCTAAATACTCTTAATAAATATTTTATTCGCTAAAAATATTTCTTTTTCTATTAGATTTTTATATATTAAAATAAAATGAGTTACTCTCAAAGAAAGCTATAGAAAAACCTTAAATTATAAAAAAAAAGAGTCCTAAAATTTGAAGTAAATTTCAAACAGCATAATTTTTAAATTCGATAAAAGACAATATATTTAGCTTTCTATTTAAATTTAGAAATTTTTAGAGTAGAAGAATGTCAAAGATAATAGAATATTAAATCAAACATTATTTTTAATGGTTAAAAAATTATATTACTCTGATTATAGCTGAGAATTTAATAAAAAAGAGAATTAAATTATATATTAAAAATGAGAGATAGTTGAAGTGTGTCCAAATTGAATAATGATTAGACCATTCGATTCAGCATAAAATTCTAAGAACTTTTTATCTTTGTAACTTTTGTGTGGGAGTGCTCAGTCAAGAGTTATAAGCAACACAAGTTTTAATTAAGACGAAGATGAGGATGATGAAAAATGCGTGAGTCATATCTCACCTCTGAGAGTTGCTGTGAAGATGATTAAAGAAGAAACTCATATTAATTTTTGATAAGCATTCGAACAAGCTACAGATCAATGATGAATCAGTGATTTCAACTGACACTAAGTTTCAATTCTCCATTTATTATTTTAACCAATCACCGATTTTAATTAAAATTCTTACTATATTAAAAGAGGGTTCGCGTTAATTTAAAGTCTCATTGATATTTCTCAAAGCACTTTGATCAGATAATTGAATTAAATATTAAAAAAAGTTTAATATCTATATTCTCAGTCGATAATTGATATGCTTGAGTGCTAAAATCCGTTTCTGTCTGGTTATATTGATATTATAATTTTTTAATATAAATAATCTGGTTATTTATTGTTAAGTTTATTTTTAAATATAAATCTAATGAAAAATAGAAATCATCAAAAATGTCTTTGATTATTTAATTTTTTTATTTAACAATTTTGATAAGGAATCTACTAAGAGACCATTAGCTTTAAGAATAAGATAATTGATTGGTTGAATGCTGTACTATCAATATATAGCTGAAAAATAGACATTCTTAAAATGCAAGTATTTAATAAAAAATTTAAATAAAAATGCTTTTATAAAACATAATTGAATTTAAATTTGTCATAAAAAAATAATATTTCTTGAATATGAAATTATTTTTAAAATAATCATTTTATGCTTACTTATATCCCTATAATTATTTAGATTTAAATTATTATTAGTCTTTAAATTTAAAATTAGATACTATTTTAATCTCACGTAAATCACGAATATCAAGCATAGCTAAACTTTGACACTCCCTCATAAATTAAATAATAACTTTACACTCAATTTTCAACATGCTAATGTTCTATGCTTTTTTTGGAATTGAAAACATTTAAAGACTAGGATAAGTTGCGATTATTGCTTTTTTAGTAAGGGCATGATTTAAACTCTTTAGGAAGAAAAAACTTACATTTTAAGCAAATAAAAGGTCTAGAGGATTACACAATAATAGTATATTAAGATCTATGATTTGATAATTTAACAAATGAGGAGCTGCAAATTATTAACAGTTGATATTGCAAATCTAACCACCGATCCATCTCCAGCTCTTAGTCCAATAAATTTAAATATAATGTTTTGAAAAATTAAATACCTTTATAGCACCACTCTGATACTAGACAAGATACGCACACTCTTCTTAAAATCGAATTTATCCGGAAATTTATTATTATAGGATGAATACGATTAATTAATCAGAGGTTGCACGTTTAAAATTAAAGTGAGAAGAAGTGTGTAAGTCAACTCAATAAATTTAAAATAAATAATATTCATAATCAAATAAATTTAGATAAAATGAAAGAAGAGTAGAACGATGCGCACTTTGACTTACCTCCCTCTAGCAAGTTCTAAAATTATATGGTAAGTATACAGATCAAGTAAACCTTTTTATTTGATAAGCTTTTGAGCTTTTAGTAAATAGTTTAGCGATCATAACTTTCATTCTTACCATAAATTTTGTTTCTATAGGCAAGTATATTAAGAGAGAAAATAGAGATGGGGTCAATAATAGTTGAGTAGATGATGTATTTTCGCTCACGTCAAGAACTTCCTTCAAAAGTATATGACATAAGCAGTTTAAGAAGCTTGGGTAAATTAGTCATAAGGTAAATTTAATTATAGTTAAACTTATTTAAACTAGATAAAATCATTTAAAAAGACTCCAATTTTGAAACTCAGAAGGGAGAATACTCAAGGTCAAACTATAATGAGCAAATAATCGCTAAAATTAGAATGAATACTGAAAAAGTAGACTGTAAATACCTCGCCAGTACACAGGCTCAAAACTAATTGTATTTTTGATTATGTCAATTGTAATAATGCAATCGTATTCATCCCATAATCAGGACCTAATACTTTTCCAAAATCATAATTTCAAGAATTTAAACTACTTATCCTTTAATACTTTAAAAATAAAGCATAAAAAATGATTTAACTTGGCCAAAATTTTATTACAACTGATGCGATCTATTTTAATTAAAATTTGTGATTAAATTTACTGCTGTAATTGCGTTTGACATGATCTCTGAAGCTCCTATTGACGATACGGCGCTCATATCTTTAGGTTTATTTAAGTAAATTAATATTAAATTTTGAAATAGTACTGTTAAAATTAATTGCTGACAAGTTCGAAAGATTTCTATTGAGAAGGAGACAAGAACGAATGGAATAGAGTTTGATTGTGGATTTGTGAATCTCTCTCATTTTTAAGTTGATTTAAGGGGAAAATCTAAAATAATACATACTGATATTAATCTACTGTTCTTGCATTTTTCACTAATCTTGAAATCCCATTTCTCTACTCTATATCCATTATCTCAGAAGAAACATGTATGAATTTTAATTTTAAAATTATTCAAATTTTAACTTTGAAATCCAATAAATATATATATAATAAATAAATAAATTGCTAAATTTATTAAAATTTAAATTATTTTTTATACTAGTTTTCTTCAATAACATTTTATTTTAATTATTCAATGATTTTAATTGGATGCTCATTAATTTCTATATATCAAGAAATTAAAAACCTTTGGAGATAAATATTATTAACGTAACATACTCTTCAGTATCTTTCAGTTATAGATTTTAAGACTTATTGAGCAATAATTTGATAATTAAAATAAACTGAAAGTAATTCCTTTTTATTATCTGTAATTTAAAAAAATCTAATATTAAGATATTAATTCTGCTTTTAATATTTTTTATAATGTAGCATAGCTGCGAAATAGAAATAATTGAAATTCTTATTTTTTAGACTGGATACTTACATCTTAATGAATATAAAAAATATATAGTTTTTTTCTTCTTATAATATTTTTTATCTTAGTCTAATCTTTGTTTAGGAGCATTAGTTTATCTATTCCTTGGATTTTAATGAAAATCTGAACCAGCTAATTTAGAAATGCAGATAAAAAATAATTGCATAATTTTAAAGTTAAGAATAAATATTTAATCAACAATGAAATATGAAGAACTTCTTAAAAAATTAATGTTGTTGCTGTTCATTTTATAGCTTACGTTATGATGAATGGGTGATATCCTTTAAGCTTTATTCCACATGTACACGCTTTTACATCATTAAATTTATATAAGCCAACAGTAAAGCTTTCAAATATCAACAAATGCAAAGGCATTATGAAGATTAAAAAAAAAAGAAAAAAATAACATATTTAAATATTAAAGTTCAAATTTTATAACTCTTTTATTCATTACAAAATTAAAAGTTTAGTGAAAAAGTTGCCGCGAATATTGCTACTTGTGCAGAAACTACTATTGGTTACGGGGTGGAACACCCTGCAAGAGTTTCTCCTCACGAATTTAGTGAGAGGGTACTAGCAAGAGCCGATTATCTGCTAATCGATATGAAGGAAACCACTCAGGTCACCACCCTCTGCGGTTTTGGTTATCATACTGACCGTATGATGTGTTATGACGTTGAACCTCCTGACTCCACTTCTTCATAGTCTAAACTTCAACGTGAAAAGCAGGCATAGTTCTAACGCCATTAGAGTATGCCAGAGACACAGCCCGGAGTTTGGGTACTAAATAGAGTGGATCTTCAAACACCCTCCGTGGCGTAATTGCCGGTTAGCTCACGACGTCACAGTTAAGCCCTATAAGTACAATAATTTATAAGCTTTAAAAATGACTTATTAGCCTACTTCAATTAAATTCAAATTTCTTTTATTCTAGTTTCCTGATATTTACCCTTTTATTGCTTTGAATTTATAAATTTAATTCATAATTTCAAATTAAATTCTTAATTATATTATCATGCGGATTCATTTTTAGATTTTTAAATTGATTATTGATCAATTTTTCGCAATTATTTAAGGTATTAGCAAATTTAAATTTACTTAAAAATCATTTATCATTTTAATTTTAAGTTTTTATTTTGCAAAAGTCTTTCAATTATTAAAAATTATATGTTTTTTCATACAAAATTACCTTATTTTTATAACAAACTAAAATTAACTTTGTAAAGATATCTATATTCAGTTCTCATACTAATTTGATAATTTCAAACTTAACCATAACTATTTACCATTTTAAGGATCCTTCTATTAATTAATTCTATTTGTTAAGTATTTATAAACATTCTATTACTTGTGTATTAAAAATTAATTTAGTGTTTAATCTATTAAAAAAAAATTAATTTAATACTCATCTTTTTAAGTAATTATTAGCATTCAACAAATATTTTATAACAAAATTAATTTAATGCTCTAATTTATCAATTTCTTTAATGTTTACTAAAGTTATTTGAGATTGCAAATGGAGAATCTTCTTTAATGATTTCAGAACTTATTCTTTAAATTTATATTCAAGCTCTCTTAAATATTCTATCTATTCAGATTTAGTCTATAATTATATAAATTTACCTGATGCATTTATTTTAAGAAAAATAGGGAGAAGGAAAAACACTCCAAAACATATGTTCAAAATCAATTACAAATTGTCCAATCTATTTTTGCTTTTCATGCTCTCAAATTAAATCATTCTCGCAAAACTTACCTATGGGGTGACTTATGACTATTTATCTTAAGAATTCGCGCTGTTTGATCTTATTGCGGAAGCGCCTTAAGAAGACAAGTGGTCGTTATCTTTTGACTAATTAAATTTTTCTTCATTTTTTTATGAATAAATTATTATAACTCTAAATTTTAATTGCTTTTTTTGTTCTTCTTGCTATATAAGTCCCTCTGGAGAAAAAACTTAGATTTTGGGCTGAATTATATTGGCTTTTATGACTCTTGAATTCTCAAAGAATCTTAAGGAAAAATCTCTATAAAATTAATTCAATTTAGGTCTTTTATAATTATAAATCAATACTTTTAATTTATAGCTTTTAATGACTGGATAAATTTTTGTAAAAAATTTTAAATCGCAGGTTACTATCTTTGTATAACAGAATCCTCTTAGAATTCCATTCTGCTGTTCTAAAGCAGTAATCATAAAAAGTAAATATGAATTTAATTTATTCACAATTAAAATAACTCTCGAAAAATATTTTACTATTATTTCAAAATAAATTATTATTTTTATTTTTAGATTAAACAAAAACCTCTACTTAAAGAAATAAAACTTTTGCTATGCAATCGTTAATAATAATTTTAATACTACTAAAATAATTATAATATAACTTTTTAATGTCTCTGGAAATATTTCTTTTTAATAATGAACTAGACACAGAAAGCAATTGAGAGATAGAAATTATGAATGAATTTAGCATCAAAGCAGGTCAACTTATTGAAATGCTATTATTATAATAACTTGTAGCATTGTTTATTTGAATTATTCTCGTCTTAAGTCTAGGTTGCCCGAGTGTTTTCGTATTCTTCCATACACGCAATGTCTTAAGATATTATTGAACAATTATACTGAATCGATTAAGATATTAGAGAAATAATAAATTATTAAAAAATATAAGAAATATTTATTCTAATTTAATGAGTAATTAAAATATGAAGTAAAATAAATTATGAAACTCAAAAGTAGACTGTGATTAAAATAAATCTTTGAAATAATCTCAATTTTATGGAAGATAACAAAAAATAATTCACACATTTAATTTTTAATCCTCCATACATATATTGATTTAATTTTGACTATAATAGTTTATAATCATAGGATTTTTAAAGCCAAAATATACTTTTCCTTATTCTCATTTAAATTCACTTTTATAAGAAATATAGAAACTTATTAAAATAAAGATAGATCAAAAGATAATCGCAAGTTTAGATAAAATAAATGCCAATAATATTTCAGACATTTATATTATTAAAAAAACAATATTATTTAACAATTTTATCTTAAAACATGAGTACTCTCTGAACTTGAGTTCGAGCAAGAGATCTCTGTGCTTTAAAATGTCAAGCCAAGAGTTGAGAAGTCGGTGGGCGTTTAAACTATCGCACCTGATGCTCCTCTTGTTGCTGCTCAAGAGATCAATGAGGAGAAGAAACTTTTTGAATGCGAGTAATGTCAACGACAGTTCGAATATCCTCAGAGCCTCAAGCGGCACATCAAGGAAGTCCACTCAGCAGACAAACCTAAGATCTATATGAAGCATTAGAAAGTGGACGGTCGCTATCCTTGCTCAACTTGTGAGCAGACATTCTCTCACTCTGCTTTCCTCAGAAACACATGGAGAAGAAGCACATGGCTGAGTTCGTAATTGAGGATAAAGAAACTTTAAAGATGTGCCAGCTAAGAGGCAAGCACGATACCTTGACAAGGTTCAACTAAAGAGGAAGCAAGAGGAGAAGAAGAGGAAGATTAGTTCATGAATCAGAAGCCTTAGTGTATGGTGTCAGTAAAGTTTCAGCTAGCTCAAAGCAAGACTCCATGCTTGAGAGTTGTAACTTTGGAGGAGTGTGTTCAAAATTACCTCCACCTTGCTGATGCGAAGCGAAGAGACACCATCATACAAAAGAGAATGCTTACAAGATCTTCCATTACGAATACCTTGTAAAGAAGGAAAAGAGAGGTCTTGAGTTCGCGAACGAACTGACAGTGTTGAGAGAAGCGAGGGACAAAAACTTGAAGTACGTTCTTCATCTTGCTGGTGTTCTTATTGATCATGATTACATCGCCATTCGCCTTCCTAAATGGGAGATCACACTAAGAGAATTTCTCAGCACGAGGCGCAACAAGTACTAGCTTACTGCTATTCTCACTGACCTCGTTAGAGGAGTGATGGAGTTGCATGAGTTGGGATTCGTGCACAGAGATCTCAAGCCAGAGAACATCATGATAAACTTTGAACCAGTCAGAGCAACTGTCATAGACTTCAACAGAGTTGTAAGAAGAGAAAACATTGAGAAGCATCGGTGCAAGGAACGCAGGCTACTTCCCATAGAGACAGACTTGGCTAAAACGGTTCAGTCCCAGTGGGACATTTGGTCTATAGTTGCAATCATACTTGAATGCATATGAAACCAGGGGAATACTACTAGTGTGAAAGTGAAGATGATGCAATATAATTTCGCAACAAGACATTGTAAGATAACAAGGTATCAGAACCTTTGAAAAAATTAGTAAACAAAAATAATAATCAAAGCACCCTATGAAAACCTAACACTCAGTTATCTGAGATAAGGAAGCACTTAAGGTATAAAATTCAGAGAATATGACCACGTCAAGGGCACCTTCCTAGAAGACTTTAATTGCCTGTTTAGGGTTAAAAATTTTGCATGATTATAAGTATTAATAAAGAAAAATTTAAATTTTACACAACTTTTTCACTTTCTTATCATATTATGGGGTTTTGGGGTTTTGATTAGTCATATTGTAATAATTTGGGATTACATGCTAATAAATAAGGCTAACTTCTTCTTTTTTTAAGAATTTTTTAAAAATTGTGGCTTGTTGTATTAAAGAATTCACAAATTTATTTTATTAAAAGCACTCTTCCTTCATTGTTGCAGAATATTATAAAAATATATATTTCTTTATGATTTTATAAAAATTCCTGTATATTATATTAAAAAAAAACATTTTCACTCTTTCTCATCATATTTTGTGATTTTAAAAATGAAATTAATTTCCAATAATTTTAAGTCATCTCCTTTGGGGGGCATTTATCTGACAAAGTATAGTCAAAATCTTCGAGCTTTTAGAAGAATAAAAGGCAGTTATAGCTAATACCATTAAGGATAGGACAATTTATTAACTTAAAAATTAAGGTATTGTTTATAAAATGAGTATTAAATTAAAAGTTAAAATTTGGGATTCTCAGTTACTCTTCAAGCTCATACTCATTTCCATCTGAAGGTATTCTAATTTGGTTATGCATTGGTTGGAAGTCTGAGTGTTGGAATGAGGGTGTGGATTATAGTGGCCTGAAACCTGGGGAGGTTGTCAGAGTTTTCAGCTCACTGGTTCGAGATCTATAATAGACAAACACTAAGCTTCGCTTCGCAACTTGGCGATCCTTAATTCGCGGAGCAGCTGCTTTTTAGATGCTACTGGAGGTTTTTCTCTCACTAAGTTTTTATATAAGGTACACAGAAGCCGGGGCCTCCTGCTCAGAGGATTAGATGGAGGGGGGAGTGTCAAGCTAGAGACCACACTGCACGGCTGTGTCGTGGCATTGCGGAGTAGTTTTGATCATTACTTCAGTCATGATAAATAAACCGGGGGAAACTGTAATTCCTTTAAAGTATTAGGCATATCAAATTATTTTTCCAAATCACAATATTGAAGGCATAAAGAAACAAACTACCATTTTTTTCGCCATAGCAGGATATTTGTTCTTCGTTTTAAAATTTCATCTCATCTTTTTTCTCAAAATTTCCTCTGATATCCTTTCCAAGTATTGGTTATATATGGAAAAATGAGATTTAACCATACTTATAATGGGATAGGTATCCAACTGTTTTTTCTTCCAGTTTCAAATCTAAGACTATACTTTTTATTCCATTACTTTTTTAATTTTTTTTACTAAAACAGATTAATCTTCCTCACCTCTCCATTTACACATATACGATATTCTGCTATATTATTTTCTACTTTATAAATCTTGAATTTTAATATTGAAATTATTTTCATATCAATTACTTAGACATTTTCAAAGAATTTGCTCGTGAATTTTACTTTGATTAGCCAAGAGTTTATGATGAGATTTTTTTATAATGCAAGCTGCTCTACTTCTTTGTTTTTTACCTCCTCACTTAATAAAAATCATTATTTATAAAAAGAAAAATGATTTAATCTACTCAAAATTTAATTAAGCAAAATGATTTAGATTACTTTAGATTATAATTTGTTTGATTAAAATAATAAATACTTGGCTCCTCCATTAGCTCATTATTGAAAAATAATATAATTCATTTCATTTCGAAATAATGACTCTAAAAATTCAGACATTTATTTAATATTCTAAATTTTTTGAAATTCAAAAATTAGGGTAACCTTTAATGGAAATTAAGTTTTACAAATGATCGGAAAAATGAAACCCATTTTCCTTCAAATATATGTTTAAAAGGTAAAATTTGTTAATAATTCCAGTTCTTATAGAAATAAATGAAAATTTTAACATTTAGGGCAATAAATTTTAGTTCAAGGCAATTAAGGATTAGATTTAAGAAAATCAATTATTTTAAATTATTTTATCCTCTAATTCAAAAAAGACTTACAAATATTAAAATATGCACATAATAATTTTAGCAAGAGAGTGTAATATTGAACAGGTGATTAATTTTTTTTTACAATAGTTTTTGAATTGACTTGAATTATTTTCGACAATAGAGAAGAAAATATTTTAAAATGTCTAACTATTATTTATCACAATTTAATCTTGAGCTATTCTAAAATCGCTAAATGATTCTAAACATCACACTTATATTTTATAAATAGGAAGCACTCGTAAATAAATATAATATTTATAGCAAATAATATGAAAGTTAGGATTTAGGGTTATGGTTAGTATTAAAATATTTAATTATCGATTATTACTTCAGATAATTCTTTTAAAAACTACATCTCTAATTCAAGTTTATATTAGTGATACTAAAATATTTAATTAGAATTTTTAATTATAGATCTTCTTATTAGAAAATTTCTGGGTGGACGGAAGTTAACCTCACCCCTCCTTAATTTTATTAACAAATAGATAATTAGGTTACAAAAGGCCGAAAAGCACAAAAATTAAGAACTTTTATGATTAAAATTTCCCCACAGGATCAAAAAATAGATTTTCACATTATTTTTTTTGTATAAAATTGACTTTATTCTTAATGAAATAGATTTTTTAGAAGTTTCTAATTCCTAAACAAAACATTCTTAATTATTAAATTCATGAATGCAGATAGGCAGGGGTGTTGGCTCTCTGCTAAGAGATAACTTAACAACTTTAATTTACATATATATGATCATTCTTTCAAGTAAAGCTGATAAATTTAATTCATCTTAACTTTTCGGTGAATTTTGTCTGCTTATTTTGTATTTAGATAAGACCAAAAAAATTAAAAGTAACTATAAGAAATCGTTCTAAGGTAGGGGTGATTTACTAAGTGAGTTATAGTTTGATAACGTTAAAGTCATAAAATGTCTTTATTTAATTGATTAAGCTTAGATTTCAATCCGTATATACTTATAACCAAGTATATCATAACAAATTGATTTTTTGGACAAAGGCTTAAAATCTTAAATGTATAAATTGACCCTCGAGAAGATTAATTACACAAAAATCTCTCAATTTTTAAGGCACTTTTGGCCAATTTTGACCAAGGATGTTTATTGAAAGCGAGCTATTTATTAAATGATGGGAGGCCTCATTCCCCAGATTTTTTTAATAAAATTTTTAAATTATAATAGCATCTTCGCATTGATTGTCTGTTGCTTATCATTCCAACTATCAAACTGCGACTGGCTCATCTCATTATAATTAATTATAATCATTCATATATAAAGTTTGATTGAATTACTTCAATAAATTTTTCAAAATACACTTTTTATGATTTAAAAAAATATAAAACCATTCGATTTATTGGTGCATCATGCTTACTTTCCTCTGATTATTCATCTTGAGCAGTTGAAGCTGTAGATAAACTCTTTTCTTCTTCTTCTTACTCTACCTAACTAGTACTCTGTAGATCGCTATTATTCAAACCGTCTTAGAAATTAAAATTAAATAAAAGCAATAGATTTTACTAAATTAGGTTTTATAATTTTGATTCTAGTAGACTATTAAACCTTTTTATTAGCTCTTGGAAAATTTAATTTTCGTTCAGAAGATATAAAATTAAATATTAAAAGAATTAGCAGTATGAAGGTTGAAAAATAGGCATATTCGGCCTATTGTCCATTTTTCACATAATGGCAAATAAAATTATAAAATTAGTGCAAAATAATTCTTGTATAGAAAATAATAGTATTTACACGAAGTATGCTATTCCTTCTGTAAAGTCTAATCAGAGGAGCGCTAACCATGAGTTCGTGATCCTTAAAATTTGTAATATAAAGGCTACTTGGAGAACCAAAGTATTTTTAGAACTTTTTTATAAATTGTAATTATTCTAAAGTATATTATATGCAAATATAAGTGAGTTTTGCTTTGTAAATAGAATACTCTTATTCTAAATTTCATAAAAAATTTTAATAAGTAGAGTAAAGTTTAAAAATAATTTATCGTTAAAGCTGAGCTATTATCCAATTAAGCAAAATTGGAGGTAAAATTACTAAAAAATGACAATTAAGCTTCATAAATTAATGTAAACCCGTGAAAATTTACTTTCGTCTTAATTTTCAATTAAAAAATACTCTATGCTAGCATTAGTCGGGATATTTTAAACCTCTCTTAATATTTGAAAGAGTTCTTTTATAGCAATAAGTTTCTTATATATAATATGACTTAGTCTCGACTTCAAAAGCTTCTAGAATGCAAATTTATACTTGTCTTATTCCACTGCTTTTTTAGATTAACTCTTTGTTATTTTCCAATAAAATTTAATTAGTCTAGTTGTAAAATGGGCTTTATATCTTATTCTATCTGTGACTTTAAAATATTTGAAACTAAATGAATCATTCTAAAAACAAAGTTATTAGATTATTTTATCAATCAATTATACAATATAGATTAAAAAGCTTAATACTTAACCAGTGTCTGCTGTTATGCAGCTACCGAGCAGGAAAATTTTTTATCCACTCCAATGTGATTACTTTTCAACTGCCACTTAATTTGTTTAAAAATTAAATCATAAGCTTTAAATTTAAATATGGTGTTCTCTTTTTATTTTTCAAATTTCGCACTTGATCTTAACCGACAAACTAATTAGATTTCGTCAACGTAAAAGAATTAATATGGCGATGACTTAATGATTGACAGTGTTTTATACTTTTTCAATAAACATAGTCCAAATAATTTTAGGTGTTTAAAAAATTAATTCATCTCATCTCTAGTCAATGAATCAAATTTTTTTAACAGACATTTTGAGAAAAAAATTGGGAATTTATGCATTACCTATTTAACTTATCCCTTATTTAAATCTTGTTGAGTTTGATTTTAAATTTTAGATATTTAAATCTTAATTATGCTTCATTTTAAATTGCTTTGAGGTATCTTTCTTTCTTCTTAGATTTGATTATTAGGCATCCTCTACTGTTGATAATCGATATTAACAAATTCTGAACCCATTTTTGAAGTATTCGACTCTTCCGAGTACTCATAAATATTTTTATATGAGAAATTTAAAGTAAATATAATTGACATAGATAGGGGGTCTTTGGATTTATGCATCATTAAAACTTTGATCTTAAAGAGTTTATAAAAATAATTTTATTCAAAATACTGTTTAATTATGTCAAAATAAGAGTAACTGATATCCAAAATAAAGGCCAAAGCATTATTTAAGTAAATATGACGAACATTATAATTAATGAGCGTTGGAGCCATCAATCTATTCCTAGTTCATACTCCTTTCGCCGCTTCTATATTTAAATTTAACAATAAATTATTACTCTTATTCAACTACATGATCAGGTAGTACTAAAGAAGAATTTTATTTTAATATAATTAAATTACAAAAGAATTCCAGGGGAACTACACACCCATAATAGAATTATCTAAATTAATCTTGTATTTAATCTAAAATGGGCAAAAATCAGGGAAAAAATCGATTTTGAATTATAAGTTTCTTAAAAGGTCAAACTTTATAAATTAAGATAAGAACTATTAATTTATTACTTATCAATTTTATTAGTCTGACTATTTTATATTATGATGATGATAATTTTTTCTGTTTTTATGAAGTCTTATTCAAGCTTTAAAGTTTAACGATTATTCTATAAAATAGAAAAATAGCAAGGTATTCGGAAAAATTATAGAATTTATCTTAGTATCAAAGTTTAAATAATGCTGCAGAGCAAAAGTTAAATAACATAATTTAACTAAATTACCATAATCTAAAAATAATATTGGAGTAAAGATTGTAATAAGTTTAAGAAAAAATTATTATACTTTTATTAAAAATGAAAGGATATCATAATTAATGCGTTTAATATTTCTAATATTATCTAAAGACCATAGATTAATGTCCAAATAGTTCTCAGAATCAAATTTAATAACATAAAATCTGATAAAAAATCAGATTTTTTACCCTCATTGAATTTTTTTAAGCCAAAGTTCCTTAATTTTTTTGAGAATTTGAACAAAATACGACTTGCATAAATGGATGAATTGGAAAAACTTTGATAATAAAAAGTGGAGGTGAGTATTTCCGCCCTCCCCTTCCAAATTCTCATCTTTTAAGAAATTCATGGAAATATCTTGAAGCATTAGAATTGATATCTAGCCAGGCATTTCTGATTGAACTTGTTTCAACTCTCCTTCTTAACGAACTTTGTAAAGAGAGTCATCTTCGATCCGATTGACTTGTAGGGACTGAGAGGCTTTATCATCTTAGTTCTATATTTATATTCTTGCATTATATTAATATAAAAAGATGATTAATAGCCCTTAAGAGTATGGGAGGACTTGCTCCTGTCTAAACAGAGGATGACTGACTCTTAATTACAAGCCAGAGTTATATTAATTCACAATAATTATGGAAATGTAATTTAATGGCTAAAACAAAACTATCATAATAAGAGCTGGCAAGAATCTAATGGGAGCACTATTTCTAGTGATAATCAATGATAGGATACCATATTGGACAAAGATGATGCAAACAATGTGAAACAGTGGGGATTAAAAGTGCTGGACATTTGATGAGCCAATAAAAGAAATTTAATCTTGCAAATGCATTCACTGTCACTAAATTCATCTCTAATTATAAGAACTAATACCTCACTCTAAAATCAAATTTTCACATGCAATTCAAAAAGCTAACTAATTCTCTACATTCTATCTTTCAAGAGTACTCCTACTTGTGTTTGAAAAATATGTCATCTATGTTCGTTTTAATCTACATTTTTGAATATCTTGATCACATAATTGTATTTGACCTCATAGCCCTTAAGAGTATGGGAGGACTCGCTCCGGTTAGTACCCTAATTCACTTCTGCTGTTTAATAAAACTACAGCAGACTGATTTTGCACTAAACAAGCCCCCTTGAGTGTCAACGCAAGTCATCTCTGTTTATTCACTTCCATAGATTTCATTTTCCAAAAATACCCTCAATATTAGCTTGAAATAGAGGCAAAATTAAGGGCATAATCCTAATAGGAAGACTTGCATACTCCAGGAATTTTTTTGGCATCTATAAGTAAAGTTTTAAAGGTAGAGCTCTAAATAGCAACTGGCTCACGTATAAATAAAGATTTAACCACAACGATTTACTTCATTAAACAACTTAATTCGAAGCGTAAAAGGAATAATATAAGGTGGCATAATTATAACTTGGAAACACTACTACTCTTCTTTAGACTGGATCGCCTAGAAGTTAAGATATTATGATCTCGCCTCACCATTTTTATTTGGATGCCAAATTAATGATCTTAAAGTTAATTCATTAAATATATATACTATATTATTAGGCTGAAAAATTCTTTTCAAAGTTAGATTCTTAAATTAGACAATACTTCTACTTCTGGCAAATAAAGGCTGCTTAAATCTCAAGAATCGCAGTTTATTAAGTATATTATATTGAAGCAGTTGAATATTATAGGATCAAAATGATGAAGTAGTCGAATTAGGCTTATTATTTTCTTGGATTATTTATGATATTCAAAATAATTTAAGATTAGAAAGGGGGTAGTTCTTCATAACTTACTGTTTGGTTACTCTATTTAAGACCTTCAGGTATTTTTTTTTGCCCTAGCCTGGATTTGAATAAGTTGTTTTGAAATTTATTAAATCAAAATTTTAAAATATAGTAATTACATTTCATTAGATCTTCCCAACATTTTCTAACAAAGGTTTTAATATTTGCAATTTGACATATTGTTTGGTTGACTTGAAAATAAGATGAAATTTTATCCTCAGAAAATAATACAAATAGGGAATACTTCTGAGGCTACATTATTTAGAAATTTGTGAATTAATATGACAATAAAATTATAAGTGATTAATAATCTGATGTTATTAATACAGAATAGAACAAGTGCTGAGAGGACTTAAATCAAGTAACGAGTTTAAATTTTAAGCTGCTGCTGTGTTTTCAAAATTTGAAAGAAAAAGATGAATCCATTTTTATAGATAATAATTTAAAGGGAGTTAAGGAGTAAATCTTTAGGATATAAAAGAGATACATGAGTAATAGGTATTAACGCAAATTTAAATACATGCCATTACATATTGTCTCAAATGATGGTGAAGTGCCATCTTCATAAGGAAGCTGAAATCTTGAAAACAGAATCTCACTTGCACCCCTTCCCCTCTAAATTTTTTCCTCAAAGTATGTCAATTAAACCCCATTGAGTAAGGTGAATCCTCGAAATGAGATAAATCTGATTAATAATTCTTTTGGTAATGCCTGGAATATTTACTTCGCAAGAGACTTCAAATAAGTCTATATACAGCATGCTCATACTTTTCTCCCCTGAGTTCCCTTAGAAACTTAAATGAAAATAATTATTCCATATTTACCAGAGGATATGATTTTAAGCAAAATCATTATTTTGGCGCAAAGGATATTACTAATTTAACGTTGATTTTTGAAATTGTTAAAACCTAATTAACTTTGTACCAATTAACTTAATGGGAAGGAAATAATTATAAATAGGGCCATTAGGGAACTCACCCATTAGATATATAACGGTAAGTAAAAATCGCAAAAGAGATTAAGAGTGCTAAAAATTTAAATAAAGACATCAGTAATTAAAACTTACATTACAGTAAAAATTTAGAAATGAGGTTTTTTTCTCCATCACACCCCCTTGCAAGCATTAAAAAATTGAATTGAATTATGTAGTATAAAAAAGAATATCAAGTTCCAATCTAGAGATCAGGATTAATAAAACAACTCAAGCATTATTAAATTGGACTTCCAGAGGAAGATTAAAGATTAGGAATTAGAGTGCCTATTATTATTGTTTTGACTATTTAATACTCTCACCTGTACCCCTCATAAATATGTAGGCTTATACGGTCTCACTCGAATGCATCACCGATACACTCTAGACCTACTGACCACTGACCAGGAGGCACATAGTCGATAGCCACAAGAGGACGCGGGCTTTTCCACTCACTGCGCAGGGCAATAGCCAGGAATCCCTGCCATTCAAACCCTCCCTTAGAGTGAGCTGCCGGTAACTCGGGGGCTTCGAGCGTCATGCCTGGGGCTCAGTTGACTAGTTAAAGAGAGCGCACAATCTACCACCGTTGTCTGATTCGAGGTGCCTCATAGCAGTAGTCAGAGGTTGGCAGCTATCAGTGTCTAGTTATCCTCATATTCCCCTAGCATACTGTTCTTTGATTGCACTAGTAGCCCTGTAGACGCCATAGTTGGTGCGTTGTCTGCTGCTACCAAACTTTTTTATTCCCTTTTTTCCGAGTTAGCTCCATCAGCAACTCCATCTTCCTCTGGAAGTCCTATTTAATAAATTAAAAATAATTTCGAATGGAATAAAAAATACTTTCTAAAGTAGCGGACTAATAAGTTTTCCTCATTAAATATATATAGTTCAATCATTATTTTTTTTAAAAATTAAAATCAAACTCCATTATATTTTGTAAATTTAGCCTTTAAAATTTATTTTTGTTTCCTATAAGTTTTAAACTAAGAAAATTAGAAGAAAAAAATTAAAGATAAATGAATCAAGAAAAAATAAAAAATTTTTCATGAAATAATAAATATTTTCGAAAGAAATTTCTTATGATCTAACTTAAAATTTACACAAGTATTTATTTTTCAAGTTCCAAACTTTTATTTTTAAAAATATTGCTAGAATTATATATTTTTTACATTTTCGTTTGGAATTGAAAGTATTTTTTTATAAACTTACTTTGTTTTATTTCTAGGTGTCTTCAATAGACTATTTGTTTGGTTAAATGTATAAAATTACATATTTATTATAGTAGGAATTTTAATTAAATTGATGATTGGTTAAAATAATAAATGAAGAGTTGCAACTTCGTGTCAGTTGAAAAAACAGATTCACCCTCTGATCTGTATCTTGTTCGATAGCTTATCCAAAATTAATATGAGTTTCTTCTTTCATCATCTTCATAGCACCTCTTAACAGCGAGATATGACTCACGCATTCTTCTTCATCCTCATCTCATCTTCATTAAAACTTGTGTCGCTTATAACTCTTGACTGAGAGCTCCCACACAAAAGTTGCAAGGATAAAAAGTTCTTAGAATTTTATGTTGAATCGAATGGTCTAATTATAATTTAAATTGGAGACACTTCAACTGTCACCCATTTGTTCCATTTTAAATTAATATCTAATTTAATTCTCTTTTTTATTAAATTCTCAGCTATAATTTAAATTGAATATGAGTAATTTATTAATGTTAGGAAAAATATAATCAAGATAAAATTCTTGATAATAAAATTAGAGATTGAATATAAGATCAGTTTAAAGTTTATGAATAACACATCTCAAATCTCAGTTATAATTTTTGTATCTTCTGAGAGCAGTCGCCTGTTAACTGTGAGGATCCAATTATTATGCATGTTGAAATTGGACATTTTTCAGCTTTCGAATGGGAATGATTATCTAATTAATGTTGCTCAAATGCACGCAAACCCAAGAATTTTTTTTTGAAATTTTCGAGCTTTCCCGTGAGAATGTGTTGATTGGGAGAAATAACTTAATTGAATGAATTCTTGATTCTTTGCTGTCTCCTACAAGTTTTAGTGTGTTGAGCTTATTGTTATTAGGGCGACTACAACTATATCTTAGAGCCAAAAAGAAGCTGAGATAGGATGTGTATCTTTTTTGGGAAATTTCGCGTTTGACTCCCATCATTACTTATAAAATAATAATTTGCACACAACTTATTCCCACTCTCTAATTATGTAATTATGTTATTTATTTGACTATTCTCACTTGGAAAATTATCCAAACTGCTTTTAATATAATCAAAAACAAATAAATTAATTTTTGTTCACGTAGGTTACTCCTGTCGTGATTTAATTTTACAATCTATTAGATGTATCTAAGGGTCTTTACCTTTCGGTGATCTCTTCGTTTTAAATATTCAACTATATTAATAATAATTTAAGAAAAAGTTTTTTAAAAAAGAGTGGCAATTTAACTGACAGTTAATTTTTTAATTTACATAAGACTATTAAGGAAACTAGTAGTTTAATGGAAAATAAATCCGCTAGTGACATCGAGTCACCAACTGAATGTCTATAATCGGTATTAATAGTTATGCTTCTTAGTTGCATTAAGGTACGGAGTTATTGCTTCAGCCATTACCAAAAACCTAGATGATCTTTTCAACCTGCAAAGGTTTTAATTTCTATAGATCTCATTCAGCTATGGAAGACTAATTATTTATGATTCGAAAACCTCCAACTATTTTTAATTAAATAGATTGCCTGAATTAACGCAAAGAGCAAAGGTGATGATTAATTGTCTGCGTATCTCTCCATCCCTCACCAAGCCGAGTTTAATTTATGCAATGAAACCTAGGTGTTGATAAGAAGTAATAACTAGCAGTGTCAACATTTTATCATCCGGTTTAGAAGCAGTAATTCATTAAGTTAAATAGACAAAGTCTAAACTCAAAGTGCATCTTTTTATTGCCTCATAAGAGACAAGTAAGTAGATAATTCTATTAAAATTCTACAATTATTTGATTAACAATATTCAAAATCCCCTCTGATGATTTCAGTAATTCAATTATAACAATTTTTATTCTCTCAGGCTTTAAGAGAGTCGAAAGAGGCAAGATTGTTAGAGTTTAAGAAACATTAATGCGCAAGTAAGATTTTAATTGATTTAATTAATAAGAAGATGAATAGTTTTATAAATAATGGTCTATTATTTATATATATCTCAGTAGAGTGTTCCATCTGCTATGAGCTCTCATCAACAACTTCGTTTGCATGGCTCTAAAGTAATAATATAAATAAAGCAATACTGATTTATCTTTTTAAAATAACTATTTTTAAACCTTAAATCCTAGTCATTAAAACTTTAATTATATTTTATATAAGAATTGAAAACTTAGGAAATATTTCTATTATTACTTTTTCATCTCTATAAGTAGATTTTCCTATACTTATTTTCCTTAAATATAAAATTATAACTTTTTATAATTTTTTTATATATAAAAACTCATTTTAAAGACTATTTTTTAAAAATGTTTGGCTTTCGCAGATCTCAGGAAAATCAAATTAATTTTCAATCACACTGGTGAATTCCTTTAATAAATAATCTTGATAAAAAAATGGAATTCATTTCTTTCTATCGTTCTAAAATATTTAAGATAGAGGCTATTGTTTCAGATCTAAATTGGGACTGCAATTCTAGAGATTTTGAGTATTTTGCAAATCATAGTGCGTGGAATTCACTTATACATAATATAGAACCTTAAAAGCAACTTTCGCATAATTTCTCTATAATAAATAACTCTTTTCTTACATTAAATGCCAATTATGATAGCTTTATTAAGAAAATTTTTATTCTATTTTTAAGAATATATTTGGTATTTAAATTGAAAAGTGAGTTTAAATATTTCTTAAATTAAAATCGAACAATCAGAGGTAGTTAAAATATGCTAGACAAGGAATAGGAGAAATGCTCACATCAGCTCCCACTACTGAGATGTTCTGTTGAGATTATTAAAGAAGTAATTCATATTTGAATTTGATAATAGAACAAGTTATAGATCAGGAGTGAATATTTCGTTTCAACTGCCATCATGATTTTAAAGTCGCCCACTTATTATTTCAACCGATTTTAATTAAAGTATTTACTACTGTAATATTATTAATTCAATTTTTTGTTTATAGGCCAGCAAAAAATAAGGTTTACTCTATCTTCGAAATAAATTTAGAATTTATTGTCTCTATTTATTCAATTATTGCAACTTAATATTTAATCTTTAGGGTAATATCAATTCTGCAAATGATTATTTTAGGAGCATAGGTTTTTACATTATAAGAATTAATACGGTCTAAAATTTTACTTACTCCTGACATGAGCACGGAATCTCCCATAGATGACATGGCTTTCTAATTTAGATTATTTATTTAATTAGCATTAAGAAATATTTTAAAAACTAATTGCTGCTTATCTCAGAACCCAAGACCAATACCTCTATTTTTTGCTCTTCAGCACTCTATTCGTTCTAAATCGAAAATGATCCTTTATTATACTTAGAATTAACATTAAATTGAGGATATTATAAATAGTGAGTGATGAGCTTAATCAATATATGTTAGTAAGATAGAGATCTACTCCTTTCGATCATCTTATTATATTCAACCTTGATCATAATTATTTTATTTATAAAAACATTCCAATTCTTATTTTTACAAAGAATTAAATTATTATTCTTATTATTTATTACTCTCAATTACATGAAAATTTTTTATAAACTTACCTTATTTATTAAAAGATTTTGGTCATTTAAATATTTAAAAAAGCCTTTATTAATTTTAGCAATTATTGTAAGAGATTCTATCAGTTAATATACAAAGTTTCTATTCTTTCAAATACTTTAATAAACTGAGTCTAAGAATAAAGTAGTATAAGTTAAAGGAATTGAATTTTTATTATACTTAGCTTACATCTTAAAAATAAAAATTACTTATGATTAAAATTAAATCTTGATCAGTGTCTGATCTCGAGTTTTGGATGTTCTCTGATCTATACCTCAAAATTTAATTAAAATAAGTGGATTTATAGTGAATAAAAAAGCAGAGAGTTAAAGTTAATCGGAGAATTCCTCTTGGACTATGCATAACAAATTATTTTTAACTATGATTTTCTTGTTACTTATTTTGGCTATTTCTGTTGAAATAAGTCTTCTTCTTTTAAAAATAGAAATATTCAATATAAAATTTTTTTTTCCAGTTTAGCACAAATTGAGAGAAAGCTAATTCAAAGATGTTAATAAGGGTAAAAAGATCTAAATTTATTTAAAAGGAGACGTGTAAGAAAGAATAGCCGTATTTTTCTAATAAGAAACTTATAAGTCAGATTTTTTTAATATTATACGCTTCTTTTCTATTTATTTGTTTGGTATTATTATTTGAATTTAAAATCTCATTTTTATTTTGCATTAAACTCTTTTTCATATTTTCTTCGAGTTCCATATTTAAGTTACAAAATTATATTATTGATCATTTACAGCATATTAGTTTAGTTCTTGTCAGATTTAAAAACATAGTTCGGCAACAAATTAATTCATATATTTTAGCTTTAAATCGCTATTAATCTTTCTTATAGAAATTATATTTACAGAAAGCTTTTAAAAATTTTATTTTTAAATTAAATTATTAAATCTAATACAAAACCATTCATGCATTTCCCTACCTACTTATATTTGGCTATCTTAAGTTTGCTTTCAATTATCGAAGAACAGTTTTTTACAAATTTAACGACACTATGGTTGACATCTACTTTCAAAGTAATTACTAAATATTCCTTATTAAAAAGGAAGAAATAAAAAAATTTTGTAAAAATGATTATAAATAAATATGCCAAATATTTTAACTTATTGTATTAGAAAATGATCGTAAATGAAATAAAAAAAATCGCTTCATTTAAAAATTTGAAAAATTAAAATTTTGGAAAAAATTTTCATTTAAAATTGAATTAAAAAATATATTAAATGAAAAAGATTATGAATCAATTATATTTACTCTATTAACTTTATTAGTTTAGATAAAGCTAATCCTTCAGGATTAATTTTAAGTTCTCTCTGGCTAAAAGTTTCTCCTGAATTTATTAAATTAAAAAATAATTATTCCTCCTCCTCTTCGTTTTTCATTTATGATTTTAACTTTAAACATTAAATTAATTACAGACACTTTTTATTTAAATTTTAATCAGCGTTTTTATGTAGTTTCAAGTCAAATTATATCAGAAAAGTATTTTGGTCTAACAGAGAATATACTTATAAATTTACTCCAGAAAGATAAATATTAAATGTTTGTTTGTCGAAAAATTTATTAATTTTGAATTCTAATAGCAGAAAGATAAATTTAAATTTTTAAAAATATATTGGCATTTTTAGCTCACTATGGTACTAAGTTAAAGCCTATTTTAATTAAATTTTCTTAATTCATCTCAATTCATAAATTAGGGAACTTTTCAACTAACTAAAATATAAAATTTTAAATAAGAAATTCTATAAGTGGGATTTTAAATTTAAAAATTTAGTGTTTGGGTTAAAAAATAATAAATGGAGAGTTGCAACTTTGTATCAGTTGAAATCGTAGATTCACCCCCTGATCTGCAGTTTTTTCGATAGAGAATAAAAAATTAATATGGGTTTCTTCTTTAATCAACTCCACAGCACTTCTTAGCAGCGAGATATGAATCACGCACTTATCTTCATTTTCTTCATAAAAACTTGTGCCGCTTATTATTCTTGACTGAGTGCTCACACTCAAAAGTTGCAAGGATAAAAAGTTCTTAGAATTTCATGCTGAATCGAATGGTGTAACAATTATTAAAATTGGAGACACTTCAACAGTCACTCATTTATTCCATTTTAATTTAATATCTAATTTAATTATCTTTTTTATTAAATTCTCAGCTATATTTATAACTAGAATTAAATTGAAATTATTACCAATTATAAAAATAAGTATTCTTCTAAATCTTTCTTTCACTTTTTATTTTACATTTATTATCTTTTATCTCAAAAAATAATAAAAACCAAAAATTAAATTTTTAAGTAAAAATTATCAAAATAATTAACTAATTTTAATTGTTTAAAATTTAAAGTAGTCTACTAATCATTATTTTCTAGTAGAGATATGTATAAACTTGGCACTTGTTGAAGCAATTAATTTAGAGACGCTTAATTGTTAGGCTTGCTTGGATTAAGTATATGATGAAAAAAAATTTTATCTTCAATGATTCAATTTTATTTTGAATATATTTTTTAGAATTATTGGAGAAAAAATAATTAAAATGATTCAAGTCAGGTGAAGCCTATTAGAAACTTTGTTTGGACTCAGATATTCCATTTTCAATTTATTCTAAGAATTGCAGCAATTGTTATTATCAAATCAATAAATTTCTTCTTTCTCTTTTTCAGTAAAGTGGTTAAAGCTATATTCCTCATTATTATTTTTTTTCCTCAATTTTTAAAAGTTTTATTAAAAAGTTTTTCTTTCTTGCTCATTTATTTTCCATAGATAAATATTCTCACATTAGAAATTTCTATTTAGATAAATCTTTAATTTTTTCTTAATTCAAAAATTATGATAGAAAAATAGGGATAATTTTACTGCCCTCCTTGCATTTTTTATATATTTATTTATTTGATAACTCTTTTCGGAATAAATATCATTAAGTTTTCTATTAAAATAATTTTATCTAATTCAAAATTTATAAATAAGAGCATTTTTTATTCCAAGGTTAAAAACCTACAGGTAAAACTCTTTTTTTTAATTTTTTTCTGACATATATTTCTAGTAGCAGTAGCAATATCAACAGCAATAGCAACAGTAGTAATAGTAACAATAATACCAGAAATAAAATGGATGAAGATGGAGAAATTTAATTAGTGGAAGAATAGTTTGAAAAGAGGAAAAGTTGGAAAATAAATTAGAGATGCTTCAAAAAGTGAAAATCAATGCTATAAGTTAAAGGGTAAAAAAATACGCAATTAAAAAATCAAGGCAGTTATTAAAACTAGAGAAAGTTTTTAAATTTTTTCCCTAATGCTTAAAATTAAATTTATCTTTTTTTTTTATTTTTCTAAAAAAATTAAAAAAATTAAAGCTTTATTAATTATGTGTTAAATTTATTTACACGAAATTAAAGAATTGATAAATTGATAAAAACAATTTTATTGAAAATAATTTAGATAATAAAATAATTAAAATTTTATCTTTCTTTTTAATTCATAGGCTTCCTATATAAATATACTGCCTGCTTTTCTCTTTGCAAATTTTTATTGCGCTCATATATAATTCTAATCCTTAACAGGCAATCACTAAGAATTCTCTAAAATTTAAGTTCCTCATTTTGAAATATTTTATAATTTACCAAATTTATAAAAACTAATAACTATAAAAAAAACCTTTATAAATCAATCTAGATAACAATTAATTATTTTTTAGATCAAATTAATATTAGTTAAATGAAAATATTATCGAAAATAAATGGGAGAATGATTTATTTCTATTAAATATTTTTATTTCTTTCTCATTGTGTTTTTTTTTGAACTCATTAAATGTTCTTATTGTTCTCTTTATCCCTATTTTAAAGTAGGCTAGTTATAATTGTCTTGGAAGGAGTATAAAAGCACTTTCTGAGATCTTCATCTTATCTTTGTGGGCTCAAGTGATCATCTTGTCCCTCTGAAAATATTGAGTCGAAGAAGGTATATGTACTCTCGGAATCGTCGCAAGTAGAATTTTAGTTAGTATTCAAAGAGGAAAGTGGTTAAAATAAATTAAAGATAATTGGGTTGGGGGGAATTTTTTTAAAAAAAAAGAAAAAATTAATGGAATAAAGATTTTTAGATAAAAGAATAGTTGTAAATGAAAACTGCTCTGGAGATCGGTTTAAAAAAATACAGTGCGCTGTGTACTGTAGCAAGTGAGCTATTTAAACTCATTCTATCTTAAATTTTTACCTTTAATGTAGATACAAAATAATCTCAATTAAATCTTAAAAAATCTAGTTATACCTGGTAATGAGTGGAGAGATATTTTTGGCAAGCACCTCCTTGAAGTTCGATATAATCGGTA
This sequence comes from Tetmemena sp. SeJ-2015, assembly GCA_027382625.1. Lineage (NCBI taxonomy): Eukaryota > Ciliophora > Spirotrichea > Sporadotrichida > Oxytrichidae > Tetmemena > Tetmemena sp. SeJ-2015. The sequence goes on from JAJKFJ010022614.1 coordinate 52,960, forward strand.
TTTTATATAATAGAGAACTTAATAATTTTAACTAAATCGCCATCAGGCAGGTTTAAAGGTTATAAAAATCAATTATTGATTTAACTTGTGATTTAGTAGAAATCTACTCCGAGGCTGATTGCTTGCAGAGTCCTAATAAATCTATAGGTAGTACAATTGATTTTAAAATTTCAAATTTATAATATAAAACATATAAAAGCCATATTGCTCACCAAATAAATTTTTTCAATATTTAAAGAGATAGCCATAGATAATTATAATATGGCTGAGATTATATTATATAAATGCAAATTTATTTCTTATTTTATTAAAACGTATTAGGCAAATAAGGAAATTCTTAAACTATTAAAACACACAAAGTATTATAGGAAAGTTTGAATTAGTTGTGGTAATTAATTTAGATATAATTAATATAAAAATCATCATGCTGTCAATTGAAATTAATCCAAAAAGAGTAGAAGAAGAGAAGACAAAGTTATGTGCGAGATAAGGTAGAGTGAATATTTAGGAAAGTATTAAGCTTAACTTAATGACTTAAGTCACTTTTGCTATCTGGGAAGAAGGATTCTTAAGAGGTTCCTTTCTCTCTTCTGTTGGGCCAGATTGGACTAGCTTCCTCATCTTCGAACTGCTCCCGCATCTATGTGCATCTCGTCGTCCCTAAGTTTGTATAGTGATAGACGCTTGCTCACCTCGATGCTTGTATTTTGCTTCCGTGCTCTGAATACCTTTGCTCTCTCCTTCATTAAGTAGATGCCAGTGCCAGGTTTCCCTACACAGTTAAACTCTAAAACTTACTAGAGAAGAAGTAGGGATACTTCTGAAGCTGCTCAAACCATTCGTCGCTGATAACTATTCCTTGCTTCTTTGGGTCGTTCTCCTCAACTTAGAATCTCTTCCTGTGTGCATCTTCAATGATCTCTTTGAGGGTACTCTGCACGTACAGTAGCAAGGACGCCAAAGAAGAACCTTCGTTCTGGCAACTTGTTTGAGAGTTGTTCCTTGTTAGGAAACCAATGATATTTAAACTTATTTTGAATTTTATTCTCTATAGCAAATAAAATTACTTAGTTTAAGAGCAGAAGAAGAGTCTAAATTTAAAATTCCTCTTTTTAAGCCTTTAACCTGCAATATTGAGTACAAAGTTGAAATATTTAAAGTAGATTAAAAGTCTGATACTGGCTATGTTTAGAAATTTATGCAACTGTTCAATTTAAGATGTTATAGCTCAACTATATTCCTTAAAACTCAATTGATTTTTTAAATTATAAGAAATGGGAAATGTATAAAAACTCTCTTGTGATTAAGTCTATAATTGTTTACAGTTAAGTTAAATTATGTTTATTTTTCTGAATAAATATAGGTTACGTTTTACTCTCCTCCCTTACAATCATCTACTTGGAATTCTTCTCATTTTTGCTTTTTTTAGCTAGCTCTTACTTTATCTTTAAAATATATTTTTAATAATACTTATTTGTAATCAAATTCAATATAATTGAGAATTAAGATAAAATCGGTGCCTGGTTAAAATAATAAATAGGAGTTTGCAAGAAAAACAAAAAATTTCTTATAAAAGAAATGGCCAAACCTTATCTGTAAGTTGCTCGATATCAATTTAATGTGAGTTATTCTTTAATTTTCTTTGCTCTACTCAGAATCAATTTATGATACGCGCATTAATTTTAAAAGCTAAATGTGAAACTTGACAAACTTGGGTAGCTTATAACTCCCAACTGAGCTCTCCCAGACATAATTTTTAGGATAAAAACTCTTTAAATTCTATGCTTAAATATAATTATCTAATAATTACTTAAATTTGAGATAATTTAACTGCCAACAATTTAATCAATTATAGTTTTATATTAATTATATTTTTCTTTATATTCTCAGTTATAGTGGTAATAAATTTAATACACATTTATTTAAGTTAATTAAACTTCTCTTCATCATAAATATTGAGAAAGGGCTTGTATCTTAAGAAATGAGTAAGTAATTTATCTACAGGCTCTTTGTTTCTTTTATTCTTCTGTACCAACTTATAAAAAATAATTAACAACTTATAACTAATCTATTTAATTTACTAATTTTTGTGATAAATAAAATTAATTTTTAAATTCTATCTTTCCTCTATTTAAATAATAATTCTTAGACTTTAAATTAAAGAGTTTTTTAAAATATGTAAACTAAGGCGGATGTTGGCAGCTTTGCATGGATTCCGAAGGTTCGCATTAACTATTTTTTAAGAAAAGATTTTTCAATTCTTATTCAGTCAAAGGTTTGTGTCTTTCTTTTACCTGAGAAAAGTCGAAAAGATCATCTTCCTCGTTATTTTTAAAATCTATTTTTAAATCTTAATTCTATTAATAACCTAATTTTAAATCATTTTATTTAGCTTGTATTATACTTAAAATTCCCTTCTTAGAAGGTTTAAATACAAATAGAGCGATGGAATAATTTTTCTCATCTATACGAATTGGTGAAGCAACTTTTTATGATTTGGATGAATCAGTATTCGTATGTTTAAGAATATTTTCTCAGCCTTTAAGATAAAGAATTTAAAATAAAAAACAAATGACCCTTTTGATAGGATGGAATGTTTATTAAATTATAATCGAAAGCAGAAATGTAATAATTTAATGCAATTAATTTCGATTGTGGACAAATCAACACTGACGAGATTTATGCGGAGTTGTGCACGAGAGGAGTCTGAACATAGCTTCATAGATCATTGTGGATCAGAAGGTAGAGAGTATCTCGCCATCAATAGTCACAATGAAAAACATCAGCACGTCTCATTTCCTGAGCAAACGAAATTTGTCTAAGATGAAACTAGTTATGGATAGCAGCGAAGTCTATCCAATAAGGAGAAAATTTAGGGCAGCTGAATTCCGATACCAAGGCTAAAAATAATTGTCTTTTAGAATGAAGACCCCTTCAGTTTCTCAAGGGCGAGAAACTAGAGTCCTTCAAGAAAAGATTTTTGAAGGTTATTCGAGAGGAATGGAGGGGCTTCTCACTCACTTTATTGGCTATCTTCTTTGAGAATTAATTTACAAGGAACAAATTCTCGATTCGTAGAGAGGACGACACGACAAAGGATTTCACTGATGCTTGTGCTCTATATGCTATCCTGCAGGATTGAAAAATCTATGAAAGAGTGTATTAAATTTATCTAAGATGCACTATAGTTTGATTGATTTTTCTTTCTAATATAAAATCATTCTTCAATGACCTAAGTAGTTTGAAACACTAGATTTTTCCTATAATTAAAATCTAATATGCAAAAGCTATATATGTCAAAATCTAATAGAAGCATAGTAAAGTTCTGTAAGTATAAATGGATTTGGACATGAGAGTTGGATTAGTTATCAGAATGACGCCTTATTTTAGATTAATAATCCAATAAACTAATCACCATTTTTTAATTCACACAAAATCTGCGGTAATGCAGCTTTTTCTCATTTACTAATAGCTTATATATAGAAACATTGAGGGGGGTAATCATAAGTTTGAATTAATCATTAGCAACTTTAATAAACTTAAGGGACGCCAGGGGTTGTGCATGAAGGCATTGGGGACATCCCTGAATATCTTGGACCGGGATGACCCGCTTTGGGCTCAGAGCGCAACCCGCTACACCCGAATCAAACCCCCCCCCCTACCTCGAGAGCTATGTGGCCCGATGGATTCACAAAGGGAAAGGTACCCCGGCCGAACTCAGGACCCGAATACACACTCCGGGATCAGCACTTTTGGGCGATCTTGCTGCGCTAGGGACCTCAGCCACGACAGCACATACTCAGACTACACTCAGGTAGCCAAGGTCAGGGGAATCAAGCCGACACGGTGGCCGTGAGCCTCCACGGGGGCCCGCAACGATTTCATCTACGATCGGGGAGGCCAAAAAAGGGGCCAGAGAGCAAACCCCCACGCGATCGAGCAGCGCATCACCAGGGCCTAGCATCTCAGCGATCGGCCCACATGAGCCTAAAGGGAGCGCACCCATTTCTATCACGAGGATTTGGAGCCCCACTTGCCTCCCCAGCCACGCTGGCCAAGCTCTTCCTGCAACAGGTGTACTACCATCCAGCGCGTACAGGTACATCCGCAAGGCCCAAAGGGGGAGCGCGAGCTCCGGGAGCAGCAGCAATCTACTCGATGGCTATACGATATCACGCTGGCCCAGGTGTGTTCATCGACGAGTCCACCTTCCACGGGTTGAGATAATCCCCTGTTTGGTAGTAGACCTTTTATTTTTGCCCATTTGAGGATTGCTTCCGATTTGCCGAGGGAGTCGGGAAGCGGTTACCTTTCCTCATTTTCAATCTCGGGTAGATGTCCTTGCTCTTGATTTCTCGAGCCCCTCTCTCTCCCTCTCTCTCCATCCAATTAGAATACTGACCAATCGCAGCTCATCAACCCAGCTGGTCCTTTAATCTAGAAGACCATTTGCTCCACGACGGGGGGCCATTGAATTTCATCTGGACGATCGTGAGTACCATCTTTGATTGCTTGCTCCACTCCCCACCTCCTTGGCATTTTATCAAGCTGTTTTTCTTGAAACTGGGGGTACCCCAAGTGATTAAAAATAGCGGGTGATGGCCCTCCGCTCCAGCCGTTCATTTTGGGCACTTGCTATCCTTCTCTGCGGCTGCGATCAACTGCCGGAGCAGTCCGGCATGTTTTGCATCTCTGAGATTGAACTTCTCTGCGCATGGGGTTGACCTTGGTTATCATCCATTTTTCCTAGGTGATTAGGGCTGTTTTCCCACCACTCCTGCTGTGCCTCAGCTCTATCTCAAGTTGTTGCCCGGATGACGATGAAGGAGGTCACCGGGTCTTTTAGAAATAGAAGCTCCACAGCCGTACCCTTCATTATTCGTACTCATTGGTGAGTTCTAGTAACCTTTGTCATGTCCTGTACTGCTTGGGGTCCACTAAGTCATCGGGGCTCATCCTTGACATAGCTTGTCTCTCAGTTTGGGCCCTTTGCTTCTTTTTTGGCAATGGGGGCTTTCAGCTCTTGCTACAGCTTTCCGCCTCTTGATTGATGGGGATGGGGAAGCATTTTTGAGTGAATGCGATTTGTTTATTTATCCATTCTGCATCGACGACCTTTAGTACTCCGGCGCCAAGGTTTGAATATTCAGATCTCGATTGAAAATCCACTTGAAAGCCTTGCCTCATCCCTGCGTAAGCCACAACGCACGGGTCCCCCGGGCCCTTTACCCTTACACCGCGTAATGATCATCATCTCTGGGGCAGAGCTCGCTGCCTTCATCTTTTTCAAAATGCCCAAGAGTCGGGCCCCTTTGCCGAGCTTGGGATGAAGCGTAGGGGGGGCCGGGGAACTAAAGGGTACGCTGGTATGCAAGTCGCCGTCGGGGAGGACCTGGAGGTAAGGGGCTGGAGGGTGTGCTACACAATGGGAACCTTGGGCACGATCGCCCGACGAGCAGTTAGGGAGTCGCCTCACCTGGCTGCATGTGAAAGGCAGGGGGCCCGGGAACCCTCCGCTTTGGCAGATGGGCGAAGCGTTAAACCAGGGGGCTTGGCTGTGGGAGGTTTGGGCTAAACATATCCAATGCAGCGGGGGCTCGCTGAGGTCTTGCATCCATTCCTAATCATTCTATAGGCGAAGGACTACGGTTGATTCCTCTATGGATTGGGGGGTTCAGAATGTCAAACAGTGACTGACCTTAGGGGGCTTTAGCGCGAGCTCGGGGGGGCCTATGTCTGGCGCTCGGGGTGGGCCCTCGTGGGTGTGATTAATAATTAAATATTATAAACCAACCAGCCAAAAATTCTCTTAATAGACCCTGAAAAGCTAATTTGGTTAACGTTATACTACACTACTACTACTCAAAAAGACCTAATACCCCCTCACTTTTTCACGATCAAACAGACAGAATGACTTAAAGGTAAGTCTCCCCATCTTGGGTTTAATTATTAATTCCCCCTTTTCTTAAAAGTATAAATTTTTGGCCAAAACCTTTAAATTACAATCTCTTAGCTTACTTTTTAATTATGATCATAATTTAAATTATATGAAATGTTATTAAACTCTTCCAATTCCTCATCCCCTTCATAGTCCTAGTATTTTTCATGGACATTATTCTATTAAGCTTCTTTAATCTCTTCAGAAATTTCAGAAGAAGAGTTTTTCCTGATAATACTTCTCTCTTCTTTAAAAATATTTAAAAAGGAAATTTAAAATTACATACCATTTTACACGAGATTTTACTCTTCAGGTATTTCAATATAACTTTAAACGAGCTAGTATCATAAATTTTGCTTTTTGGCCAAAGGAGCAAGCAAATATTTGCTCTCCTAAATACCATTATCAGAATAAAGCAGATACATTAAATCATCTCTTGATAAACTCACCAAGATTTTAAAAATTAGCAGATTATTTCAGAGTAAGAATTAATTTATAAGGCTTATATTATGAATTATACTGTGAGTTTAAATATATATATGTCTTTTTATCTAATTATATATATATTTCCCATGTATTTAAAATGCACAAAATTAATAAAGTTAGTTTACTTTCCTTCCTCCTAAAAACTTAACTTACATAAAGCGAAGTATCTTAAACAGATAGTTTTCTTTTTAAGTTAGTTAGAGAAATTGGATCTGATACTATTGTAATGTTGTCTTTACTACTCTATTCACTCTAGTCCATATTTTAGAATTTGGCTTTAAAACTTTGAGATTGCTCAGATATACATTCAGAATAAGACTCTAGTCCTCTGAACTAATCATCTTCAAATTTCAATGCAATCTATCAGCAAGAGATGAACGAAGATAATGTGAACTTACACTCTCGCGCCCCTCATAATTTACTAAAATTCAAGATCATTAAATCAACTTAAATATATTTTTTTTCTAAAACCACATAATTCTGAGATATATTTTTAGCATTTTCATAAGGAATAAAATTGCTTCTAACTTAAAAAAATATATCATCTTGCATAAATACTGGATAAAATCATTTTAAGGTCTTAAATTTTACTCTTTATCTTAATTTTACTCTTAAAAGTGTTCTAATATATTTCTTAAAAAATAAGATCTTGCTTGAAGTTAACTTCTTAAATATATTGAAATGAAGAATTTTAAAATAGTCCTAGAAATTAGAACATTTTAGGTTTTTTGTTTAGCAGAAATACTTTTCAGTTTTTCTTATAGAAAGAGAGTTTTAAACACAAATATTTATTTCGGATTTATTTGCAAATTTTTTATATGATTGCAGGTGACCTGTGATAAAAAAGGTTTGCTTTTTTCCAATAAATTCTATAGATCATGTTTTAAAAAAGCTAAAATAACAAAAAAAAGCTTATCATCTTAATAAAGAATATCCTATTAAAGAGCATTTATTACAGCAATATGTGTGTTTATATATATTGACCAATATAAGCTGTTTATTAAAATACACCCTATCGTTCCAGCTTTTTCTTTTTATATTTTCAAAAAATTAAGTAGGTATGATGAATATGGAATTAAGGAGTAACCCCGCCAAGAGATAAATAAGTGGGTAACTAGAGAAACCATCTTGGAATCAGGTGTCAAGATGTCACTATTGACTCTGACTTGTAACCACCATTAGGACGGAGGAATTAGGTGCAATAAAACAAACTAATACCCTTTTTAGCAACTATTCTGACTTCTTTGACTTTGACTGGAAAACTCTAAGCCAAAAAAATCTCTCTAATTGTCGGTTAGTCATTGAGGCCTCCTAGTATGTAATGGACGTTCGAAGGTATTAGGTGACACCTTCAGTTGACGAATGGCAGACATTATACTTTACATTGCCTTGCCGATTTTAACATCGATCAATACTCCTTGTGAGCCTTAATTTTCGTAGAGAAGGAATCAACAATCTAGGATCTAAAGATAAAACTAGGGGAGAAGAATTTTTCTAGTTGGCTTCATAGCTCAACATAACTCACGGACTCTTCAATTAAACACCATACACCGACGAAATGATTACTAATCTATATATATACTCAATGAGGATGGTAGATGTTGAAGGGGCATTGAGTAATGAGCGGCTAATCTTCCTACCTCAGCCACCCAATTTGATGCTACGCGCGGATCCTAGATTTAAAATTTATAATTTAATATTGTCCTTTAAACAAAAATATTTAAAAAAAATTAAATTTAAGTTTTATTTAATCCTATACTAAATATTAAGATTAAAGAGAAGAAAGCATTTTATTTATAATGATATATTATTTTTTTATGGAATGTATAGACTTCCTTAAAGTTATACAAAATGCGATTGAAGGACCAGAAAATATTTTAATTCAATTAGTTATAAAAAATATCATAATCTCCAAAAAGTATTTTAATAAACAACAATTAAGAAATTAAAAAATTTATATTCTTTTACTTTTAAATTGTACATTTTTATATGAAAAGAAGAAACTAATTTTAGCCTTATCTAAGCTACTACTAGGAAACTGGTTCGATTATTTATGATTAATTATCTTAGATTAATAAAGATCTATGTTTCTAAGTTTAACTTACTTCAAAAAAGAGAGCCTATTCCGATTTACACTCCAGTTATAAAATAAATAAAATATTTACTCCTCCATATTTAAAGCTTTACTTTTATTTTAGAATTATTAGGGATTTTTATTCTTTATAATGACCGTTATAATGTGGTTTCAAATCAAAATATAAAACAGAAAAGTATTTTTCACATTAATAAAATGAATCCCCTATACATTCACTCCAGTGAATAACTATAGAATAACATTTGGAGAAAAATAGAGCTGAGAATTAATTTGAAATATAATTAAATTAATATGGAATAGATTAGGGGAAGATTAAATGACGCCGATATAGTAAATATTTCACCATTCAATTAAGAAAAGTAAAATTCTATAAACTTAATATCATAGATAATTTTATGTGAGAGAGTTCATTTTACAAAAATTGTGACAAATTTAAAAGAATAAAGGCATATAAGAACAGGGTGAATAAGCGCATCATTTCTCGCTACAGAGAAAGCTCATAGGATAATTAAAGAGGAAATGTTTATAATGTTTAATAGGCTGTCGCAAGCTGCAGATCAGGGAGTTTTTGAGCAATTTTAACTGTTGTTCTCAAGAAGCGAGGATGCGTAACAACACATAGTGATATCATGCTTGATTTTGCATTACTGGCTATAAACTAAGGTTTTTCTGTAAGTAGCCAGTGTTTTTAGTCTTTGCTCTACTTTAGAGAGTTAGACTTGAATTCAAAATTCTGATATGCTTGCTAACGAGAAGATAGATCCCTATAATTGCTAATAATTAAATAAATCACCTTTTTTAATATGGTTTGAGAAATACTGGCCTACAAGGATCGCTTACAGTACAAACTTTTGGATGACAGACTTGAAGCTAGTCCTGATTCGTCCAGGCTTTTCATAAGAATATTTTAAGAGGAAAAAATTGGGCCTGACCGGATATTGATTTCCTCAATTTTAATTAAATTATATTGGTAAGGGAATTCTACTACTAAAATATTTTATATAAAAGTCAAAAATTATTTTATTCATTTTATCGAAGAAATATTTTTAATTTCATCCCTAGAAAATTAAAAACAAATGAATTTTTTAAAAATGTATTTTACCTTTTTGAATATCAAAATTCATTTTAGAATGGTTTATATAGTCGAATGATCATTGAATATTTTTTTAATTTTTTATAAATTTTTCATCCAATTTAATTCAATTTCACTTACTATGTCTTTTATACTTTTTTAAAGAAAAATTACTTCCCTTCTTCTCTAAAAAATTATTACTTATATTTGCTATACGATTTTAAATACGAGTGCTTGTTTGAAAAATTTTTGAATTAAATAAAAAGAGAGTGAATGAGAAAAGTTTGCTTTATAACCTTTCTTATTCTATTTATTTCCAAGTTTTTCATTTTTAATTTACAACCTTCTTTCTCTTATTCTTTGATTCTAAATCTCTTTTTTATTCACCCTAGAATACACACTGTATCGAGAGTGTCATGAATAAAATATAAAACATACTCTACTTGCAAATATAGATCAATATTTACAAATGATCAAAAATAATAAACTAAAATCAAAAATTTCTCAAAGATAAAATTAGTTTCATTTAACTACTGTGAGTAAAATAGCAACAAAAGTAAAAATAATTGATAAAGCATGTATTTAAAGTTAAAATAATGTTTTAAATATGAATGAGGATGAGGATGAATTAATTTGCTCACGCGTTTTTATGAACTTGGATAAAGTTCTTCTGGTCATCTGCTTCTTCGCTATTTTCAAGTCCTTTCAAGTTTAATTCGACAGTCTTGTGAGGAAAATTCTGACTAAGGGTGCCCTCTCTTTCTTAGTTCAAATGAGCATCTTGATCTGTAAATACGGAGTCGTATGGACTTATACTCTAGGATTCATGGCAAGTTGAGATTTAATTAGTATCATTGTAGGAGAGAGGTAAAAAAAAAGTTCAAATTTTAAGGTCTCGAGTTTTAACTCCTACACAATTCATCTAGCTTTTGTTAAAATTTTTTTAAAAAGGATTAATCTAATAAAAATATTTTGGTATAATTTAAGCTGAAAATTAAATCAGAATTGATGATTCGTTATTTATGGGGAAATTTAGTACATGATTTAGGATTTAATTATCAACTCTTTAATGCCTGATAAAACCACTTTATTACTTTTCAAATAATCCATTATCTACCAAAGGAAAATAAGCTTAAAGACAAGAAGTAGTACCACCTTGCTGTGTGATAATCTCCTGTCCTGAAGTGATAACTTCAAGCCAATTATTTAAAAATTTCAGGGCCGGAATTGAGTAAGTAATTTTATCAAAAATAGAAATTTTCACATGCTTAAACCAAGTCTTTATTTTTGGCTCGCTTAATTTGTTATTTTATAATTTATTTATAAAAATTAATTTGTTAAAATGACTTAAACATTTCCATTTATCCCTCTAAATCTGCTGCAATCTTCTCGATACTTGGTTTCTATTTATATTTTTAAATTATCAAATATATTCTAATATGAGAAACAAATTCATATCCTTTTAAATTTTATAGATACATATTTTAGCAAGAAAGCTATTTGATTCAAGGATATTATTCTTTACATAAGACAATTTAAATTTAAAACCGTTTTTGATCGAGTAATTTAATTATTATTTCTAACTATAAGTAAAGTGAAATTATTGCCACTTATAAAAATAAGTTTCTTCTAAATCTTTCTTTCACTATTTATTTTGCATTTATTATCTTCTCTATCTAACTTAAAATAATAGAAGAGTCTCAGTGATAATTTAATTTATAAAGTAAAAGTCTATCATTTTAAAACCATAATTCAACTAACTTGAAGCCTTTTTTATATTTTAAAGTAGATTAAAAATGAAAAAATAAAATTGATAACCTTATTTATTATAAATCTTCTTAAATAAATCAATAAAAGAAATACAAAAATAAAATCGCTAATAAGGTCTTAAGTATATATTACTACTACCTAAAGAAAGCAAGTAAGTTACAAACTTTAATTCTATTTAAATGTAATTAAAATTTGAGTAAACAAAAAGTTATAAATTAAATTTCTATTAATTAAGGATCAGCTCGACTAGTTATTGCATTAAATAATAGTTCAAGCAAAAATTTACAAATTATTATTAGATTCAGCTATTAATTATTCTAAAAGTTATATTATTTTCTAAAATATGAAAATGCACTTTATCATCTAGAATTTCCTTGAATTTATTCAAAATTATCTCGTTGTTGATTTTATTCTAGAGCTCTAACTTAATTTGAAAAAATTATAAATTCATTATCAAATGAATTCCTATATTTGTTTCCTACTCTCTATAATTTTTTCTTTATAATATTTTTATCAATGTGCATAATGAAAAAAAATAATTTTAAGTTGATTTGAACTTCTTCTCCTAATCATTATTTTCTAGAATAGATATGTATGAACTTGATACTTGAGGAAGCAATTAATTTAGAGACACTTAATTGTTAGGTTTGCTTGGATTAAATATATGATGAAAGAAAAAAAAATTATCCTCAATGATTGATTGAATTTTATTTTGAATATATTTTTAGAAATTGGTAAAAAAAAAAATTTTAAAATGAATCAAGTCAGGTGAAGCCTATTGGTAATTTTGTATGGATTCAGATATCCCATTTTCTATATATTCAAAGAATTTTTGCAAATGTTATTATCCAATCAATAAATTTCCTCTTTCTCTTTTTTCAGTAAAATGGTTAAAGCTATATTCCTCATTATTATACGTTCAGCCCCGATTTTTGAAAAACTTTTCTGTTTCCTTCTGTAAGGCCTGGACGAAGGAGGACGAAGAACTTACCATCTGGGTTAAAACTTGGTACTGTAAGCGCTCCTTGTCGGCCGAGTATTGCTACAAAAATGTGGAAAAAAAAGGTAACTTTATTTTATTAAATCCCAGAATTGTAGGGAAATTAATGGATTTGAACATGCCAATAATGGATGGATTTGAACTACTTCTCTAAAGTTCAGTAAAAAGACTAAAACAGTGGCTATTTACTGGACAAGTTGGCTTCATAGCCAGTAGCCAAAAATCAGGGCTGAACGAATAATATTAATTTTTTATTTTCATTTTATAAATGATATATTAAAAAGATTTTCTTAATAGCTCATTTTATTTTTCATAGCTAAATATTCTCACATTAGAAATTTCAATGCAGATTTATTTATTTGTTCTTAATGCACAAATTATGATAAAATCTGGATAACTTTTCTGCTCTCTTTGCATTTTTTTATAATTTGTTTATTTCATAACTCTTTATGAATAAATATCGTTATGTTTCTTTTACAAATAATTTTATCTAAATTAAAAATTTATAATTTAGAAATTATGCTTTAAAATATCTTATAAAATATTTTAAAGTTTCTTAAAGATTTAAAACTCACTTAATTTTATAAACTTGGCTGCTTTAAAACTTTTTTTTTATTATGATCCTTCTTTAAAAATGAATTATTTAACGATAACTAATAACTCTCCATGAGAGATCAGAAAAGTCCGCCGCCACGTCTTCACCTCCTATTTATTTCACTTTCTTATTCTTTTTTAGATATTCGAGTAATAAAAATAACTATGGGTGCATCAGAATAGCTCTTCAAAAGTTATATATAAATTTAAATATTTTATGTTACAAAATATAAGCTGCCATTTTTTAAGACATATAAAATAATAGGAATGTTGCTCATCTAAAAAGGAATAAAATTTTAAACATATTTAACAATCTAATTGGTAAAAAGTAAATTTAATGAATTAATTATTGAGCAGGAGAACCTTTTTTTACTCGCCAGGCTATGAATTCATTCTGATAACCCTTGATTTGCTTAAAAGAAAGTTAAAACAGAAAAATTAAATAATTTCTTACAGTTATTTATGTGAGTTCTAGCTGCTGCGGCTTAATCATTATTTTCATATTACTCTAAGTTATTGTCTTTAATAAGATTATTCTCAGGAGCAGAGCCAATTATTGTCTTTGTGATTATCTATATACCATTATAGTAAGACTACTTATAAAATCTAAATATAAATACTATCAAGTTTGAAATATTCTTGAACTATTAAAATTATAACAAAATTTTTTCATATGATTTAAATAAATGTAAATTTATTTCAATTAAATTCAGCACTTTTAAATAAATGCATTCATTAATTTAAATTTAAGTTTCACTTAAATGACTATTTTATTTATCTTTCTAATGTAAAATTTCATTTGATAATTTAGTGCTTTCCACTTAAGCAATAAGTAATAGGGACTTACATTTTATTTGAATTTGAAAATCCACTTGTCCCCGCGCTTCTCGACCTCTGAACTCTGCTTAGACACCATCACTTCACTACTAATGGGCTCACTAGATTTCTCATCTTCCTCCTCTTCATCACTTTTGTTGGGATGTCGGTCTTAGGAGGAAGAGCCATCAGAGAACTCAAGACATCTGAAATAATTTTCATTAAATTTCAAAGGCACCTCTGCCTACAAAAGATTAGCAAGTGAAAGTATTACAAAGCTCTCCTACTCTTGATCAAAGCATATCATATAATTCAATTATCTTCTCAAATTAATTATTCTTAATAATTTTTTACTTTATAAATTCTGTAGTTAATCTTTGACACTAAAAAATGAAAATGTTTTCAATTTATTTTATTAAATTTTTAAAGATACAAAATACTTTTTAGTGAATGGAATTGTGAATTATATATTTCTTATTTTTCATTTCGAGAACAAATCATAACATTTAATGCAAACATTCTGATAAATTAAATTTATCTTAGCTTTTTGCAGATTTCTTGGGATAGACTTTTCACGGCTTAAAAGACAAAAATAAGAATATAAGAAATTAAAATTATTATCTTCTCTAATTAAAGAAGGCTCATTTTTTTCAAATTTGGAAAGAAAAATATTAAATTTCTTTTTTATAAATTTATATGTGAATTGATTGCATATTATGCGCTCTCTAAAGGGTCTCGAACACTCCAATTACCTCTATAAATAATCAAATTATTAGCAGTAGCAACAAAAAATATAAAATATTCAGACATATATATAACATCTGATCAGAATTAGAAATTTTAACAGCATCATATTATTGACCAATTTCATGAGTTTTTTCTCAATCATTTCTTTTTTTAGCTCTCATTCTTTATATTCTTAAAATCAAATAAATTTACAAAATTCTTTCCTAAATTTAAAGATAAGGTATGATGAAGTAATTTATTTTATATCAAGAAAATTTAAAATTAATTGAATGTAGATGAAGTGCAATTATCTATAATCGAAAAATTTAATCTTGAGAAATTAACTTTTAGAAATTTGCAGATAAATTTTTACTAAACTCATATATAGGTAATTTATTAAAGCTTTCATTTTTATGTTGCTAAAAAAATATGCTTATTTAATTTTTATAATCTTGCTCAATAATCACGATAGTTCAACCTTAAAATGAAAGTATTTCCACAATATTTGATGTAATATTGATCTTTAAATGCTGAAGACAAGTCCCTAGGGAATTATCATAGTGGGACTTTTTATTTAATGCATTTGGAATGTTCTAAAATTAAAATCCCTTATTTTTAGACAGGTATTTTTATCTTTACTTTCTATTTAATCTTTCTTTTAAATGGAATAAGTGAAAAATGAGTGTAGATAAACTCTTTTAAAAATGTAAAATCTTTTATTCATTTTATATCAGCCAATCCTTATTTTATAATCAGAAATAAATATCTTTTATTTTATTCTTTTCAAATTTATCTGTATGAGAAGAAGTTAATTTTAGGTGCCCACTATTAAGACAATCTACTCAATTTTATTTATGTTTCAGCTCTTAGAATAAGAATGAAGCAAGCGTTTCGTAGGTTAGCTTACCTAAAATATAAGTTACCCTTAAGATTTCACTTCCTCATTTTAAAAAAATAAAAATATTTCTTCTTCCTCTTCTGTACTTTCCATATTTATTTGTTTGCTTTTATAATCTAATAATTAAAAGTAGCTCTTGTTATATCTCAATCTGTCCAATAAAACAACACTTTTATGTGATATTACCACCCTATTTTATGATTATAAGAGGATTTGTTTGTATTTATTGATAAACATTACTTTTATTTAGTTGATCCAAATTGGAGAATATATAGAGAGGAATTTTAAATAAGAATAAACTAAAAATAGAGATGAGGACTTACCTTTTTTCTTTGAGAGAAATAAGAATTATATATCTAGTGAGCTGAAAGGGAATTAAATTTGAAATAGCCACATAATATAATAATTTTGAAATAATTTGGTTCGAACATAAGAAGACTCTATGGAGTCAAGATATTGCTTTTTTAAATACATACTTCAATAATTAATTTCATTATTTCTAGTTAATCTTATTTTTAGCCT
Organism: Tetmemena sp. SeJ-2015; assembly: GCA_027382625.1. Taxonomy (NCBI): domain Eukaryota; phylum Ciliophora; class Spirotrichea; order Sporadotrichida; family Oxytrichidae; genus Tetmemena; species Tetmemena sp. SeJ-2015. The sequence goes on from JAJKFJ010022614.1 coordinate 68,877, forward strand.
CAATTTATAAAAAAGAGTCCAGTTCCGGCTATTATAAGCTACTAGAGTAAAAATTAAAATTTGGTTAAAATCATTCACAAAAAAGGCTAAAAGAATTATATTGTTGGGACTAGAATTTTACTTTAAGGGTAGATGGTAATAAGAATATCAGAAAAGATAAGAGAGAAAATTTCTAAAAGAAAATAAATGAATCAAATTATCGCAGATCTTAATCTATTTTCTTAATTACTGAATAATTAATAGTGATCGGCTAAATTTTGCTAAAATTTGTAAATATTGTTAAGAGGATTGGAAAATAAAAAGAAAGCAAATTCTAAATGTAAATTCTTGAATAATAGAATTGTTATTCGATAATTATCTTAAAGAGCCACTTAAGAAATAATTATATAAATCTGTGTGGGAATTACTGCAGTAAGGTTATCTTTTGAATTTGCTAACATTTCAGCTCCTCTGATCTCACTAGAAGCTTGAGTATTGAGAAGTTAGCTGGTAGAAATTCTATGTATTATCTTAGAGTGGGGATTCTGTAAGGTAACTAGTTGCCTCCGAGACTTAGTTTGAACTCCTGGTATTCATTTACAAGATTGATGCATTTGTGCTTGGTTATATATATTAAAGCATTGAACTTAGGCCGGAGTTGCTTTTAAAAAATAATATATAATAATATTCACAGTTAAAGAAAATGCATTTGTATAAATTGCATTCTAAATTTAAAACTTAAAATAGTTTCTCTAATCTTTATTTTTAGTCAAAATATATTTATTGCTTCAAAATATAAGTTTTCATTTAACTTAAATATAGCTAAAAATCACTGCTAACTAATTAATTTTAATAATAATATTCTATTTTTTTCGTTGCTTCTCGAGCAGTTCCTTATCTCTTGCTAAGCAAGGAGCTGCTCTACGATTTGGATCAAGTATTTATTCTGCTTTTCTAGGTGCACCATGAAGCCTAACATATTTTCTTGCTACTCTAACATGTTTTATACAAACTTATAAAAGAACTTCTTTTATCATTTATAAAAGAAGCTTATTCCTCAAATTCCTATTTCAGAATTAATTATAAAATTTAATTTTTATTTGAAGATGCCATTTTTAAATGTTGTCAACTTTAAAATCTACGTTAGTCAGAAGAACATGTTATTGAATGCCTTATCTTTGTTTTCTCGAAAGTTAACAAAATTAATTATTTTCAACAACATAAAATCTTTTTAGTAAATGGAATTGTAGCTCAAATTAATTTTATGAGTAAATAATTTTTATTAATTTAAACTACTAATATAAGTTCTACGCTGTCAGTGATTTCCCTCGAGAAAGTAGACTTAGTATACCCTCTACTTAAAAAAATATTTAAAAAATCATAAAAATTAATTTATTTTGAATTAAAATAGAATTCTTTTATAATAAGAGTCTATAAAAATAATATATCGGCTGGACGAATTAATTCAATCTAAATTATAGACCTGAGCTAGAAGTGGCACAAATTGTTATAAAAATTAATTAAAAAATGAATTGGTGATTGATTAAAATAATAAATGGAGAGTTGCAAATTGGTGACAGTTGAAATCGTAGATTCACCCCCGATCTGCAGCTTGTTCGAATGCTTATCAAAAATTAATATGCGTTTCTTCTTTAATCATCTTCACAGTACCTCTCTCAGTAGGGAGATATGAATCTCGCACTCTCCTTCTTCCTCATCATCAAGCTATTCAAAACTTGTGTCGCTTATAACTCTTGACGCTCCCACAAAAAGTTGCAAAGATAAATAGTTCTTATAATTTTATGCTGAATCGAATGGTGTAATAATTATTCAAAATGGACATACTTCAACTGTCGCTGATTTATTCCATTTTAATTTAATATCTAATTCTCTTTTTATTAAATTCTCTGTTATATTAAGACTTCGTTTCTTAACAATTATAAATATGCTTTCATCAATATATTTTTCTAGTAATTTTATTTGGCTTCTTGATATTAAAATATTTATTTTTGCTATTAAAATCTAAGTAATCTTAAAAATTTAGATATACTTTTAGTGGGTGCCTTCTTTTCCTCTTCTTCCCCTTCAACTATAGGCTAGATGTTCTTATTAAATTATTTGTAGCTTTCTCTTAGTTATAAACAAGAGTTTATTTGAATTCTAAGGATATATATAACTATACTAAAAATTTTTAAACTTTCATCATTTTAAATAGCTCTCAAATATTTCCAATCACATTGATTAGTATTAAGATGGGAGATATGTTTTCCTCAGAATTTATAACAATTTGGTAAAATAAATATAAAAATTAAATGTAAAAAATCCTCAAATATATATCATCGAATAATTTTTTCATATTTTTTTCCTTCTAACTCTGCGAAAAAGTATTAAAATTTAAAAACGAGGTTTTCCTTTAACGTCCAGTTCCTACTTAAGTACTCTTTCCTTAATTTATCTTCAATAAATTAAAATAAGACTGGTCTATGATCGTACTTGCGGAGACTATTTTAGTAAAAGGTGAAGAGGGATCTTGTATCGCTAAATTCGAAGTTATTTATCTCCTGCCCGTCTGATGGGTTCTTTCTACCTTCCACATTATTTCCACTTGATCTGTTATAATTTACTTATAAGCAACAGAGACCAAAATTATTGAACAATCTCACTTACCCTTGAGACTGGTTGAGCAGCAAGAAATTGTAACGCCTGGAGCTAACACAAATAAAAAAATAGACATTATTATTGAATAATTTTCTGGAGCTTCTGCTGTCTTGACTATCGCTCTAGTATTAGTTGCTCTACAATCTCAAGCAAAGACTAAGACCGTTGCTGCTACTAGACCTTATTTCAGAAGCTCTAGGTTCATTGTTAATTCCAGTTTCACCCTCGATAGTCATAATTAGAAAAAATTTATCAAGCAATACAATTTATGGGTCCGACTATAAAGAATACTGCTCTTTTTAGAGTTATAAAACAAGGAATAGTTAATTAAATTCTGCATCTTTTTCAGATATATCATCATAAAGTCGTTCCTAAAGGAATAGAATGGTTATGAAGAAATTAAAATTAATTTTTTAAATGAAAGCAGAAGATTTATTTAAATTTATTGAATAAATATTTTGCAATGGTTTTAATTTTTGTATCGATAAGGCTCTTGTCAAAGATTCTAGCTACCTTGTGTCCTTCTCCTATACTTCTATTTATATCGCCGAAAAGAAAACAGCCTTCTTACGAACTATTCTCAATAAATGTCAGAATTAAAAGAAAGAGAGATTTAAAGAGAGATAGAAGTAAATGAACTTAAACTTTACTCTATATTTTCTGTGAACTTACTTCGCCAAACGTTAAAATTGAAGTTTTCTTTAAATCTTCGAGCATAGACGATGCTTCTTCTAATTCACAATCGTGATCGCCCAGGAACTGTATAATATTGAAGTAACTATATTAGGACTTTCCGCTCCTCTGCTTGAGCTAAAATAAATTTTATAAACTCGGGGAATAATTTCTCATCTTACTTATTTTCTCTTTCTCCCTCTATGACTTTTACGGCTCCATTGGTCAATCTGCTTCTAAATGCCAAGATTTAGGATTTATATTTCGATTCTTTAACTTTTAAGACTCACCTCCTCTTCTTTTTAAAAAAATAAAACACATAGAGCATAAATTATAATCTTCTTCATCTTTTATCTCCTCTGTAACTACTAAAGTGCTATCCTCGTCTGAATTTTCCTCACTAATGGCGCCTAAATGATACATATTTGTATTTTTTTATTTAAAGATTAGAGTCTTGAGAACTTGATTCATAATTCCAATGGCGTTAACTTTTCTCCATTAAAAGCTGCAGGCTGTGAAAATAAATGACTACACAGATAGTAATTAAAATTTAAATTAAAAGTATTGCTGAAGTAATTAGCTGTTAGAGAATTCTGACCAAATTTCACTAATTTTCATTTAATAAACAAATTTTTACCCTACTTTAGAATGAATTTATCTAAAAATGGGCAAATTTATTTCGAATTAAGACTATAAAAATACAACAATTTTTTTTATATTGTAGTTGTTTTCTTTCTTTCTTTTCATTTAAAAGGAATTTTGTTAAGTTTAAGATTATGCTTTAGAAGACTTTTTTAATTTTAGCTCATTAATTCCTCTATTTCAAGTATTAAACTTGCTTTGCATCAATTATTGTCGCCCCACTTACATAAAATTAAAGAATTAAACTTATCTTATTTATCCATATTGACTGCACTTTCGGGATGTCTGTTGATCTTATAGATTAATTGATCTCCCACTTGGGAATATTTGGCTTGACGATATTTCTTAAGTTGAACACCAGTTCTGTTCCTCCAAAAACCTTTAGGTACTTCAACGCTTTCTCAAAAGCTTTCTACCATATTGAAAAGCTAGATTTAATAAGAAATAAGCAGAGACAAAAAATTTCGTTCTTTTTATATAAATTTGCAGTGGAATTCCAACAAACTGCAAACCAGAATAGTATTGAGAAAGAAGTCCATTTGCTTTATGCTCTTACGCTAGTAGAAGGCGAAGAAAAATAAAGACTATTTATGTATAAATTTTTTAGAGAAGTAGTTTTCTTTAAGATATAAGTGCAAGGATGAGACTATATCCATGAAATTATTATTTCCAATTATCTCTTGCAGTAAGAATTAGTTCTCCCATTCAAAACTAAATCAATAAGCAAATGAATAGAAATCTTAGTATTCGCCACCTTTGCACTGATTTTATAAAATCCAATTGACTAAGCAATCTGAGAGAGTTGAAGTAGTTGTCTCAAATTTAGCGGTACCGTTTAACATTTTTAATTTAGGAACTTCCTTAATTTCCTCTTTATTTGAAACGTAAGTTTTTACTCTAAGGTTTGGTGAGCTTTCCTAATTGGATAGTATTGGAGTTAGGGAAGATTTGGCATTGGAATTTTAGATAGTTGGCAAATTCTTTTCGTCTAAGCGCTTTTATTTTACTTCAATTATACAAAGATATGGATTTATTTATGAATTTTATGATAAAAGGATGTATCTTTACTAAATTTGCTATAAAAGTTAAAGAATTATCCTACAGAAGGAATCTAATTCATTATCAATTAAAATTAATTCTTCTTGATCTAATTTTATCTAATTTTTATAAATTGCTTTCTCTTGGACATTTTCGTGACAATAAATTCGTCACTTTCTTTTCTCGCTTGATCTTACTTAACTAAGCGATTTTAAAATCCTTCGTGGCCTCCTTCTTCTTCTCTGCTTTAGAAAGATTCCTCTTCTGAGGGTATTTCTAAGAAAGATTACTTATCGTTCTTGATTACTTTATCTCTCCTTACTCTCTCCTCTCTATCCCTATCTTCAATTTTGAGAGCAGTAAGTCTATCCCTCTTCTTACCATGTAGACTAATTTCTTCTTCAAAACGTTGTACTTATCTCTTGCCTTTCAGGCTTCTTACCTCATTTCCTATTTGACCATTGAAAAGCGCTTTCTAGCGGGTTTATTAAACATTTGCGCTTGTTTCTTATTTATTGCGATCCACAATCTTCCTCTTCATTACTTTTCTAGAATTGGAGCGCTCAGGTTGATGCTCTTGTGCAGGCGAACTTACTCCGAAGTAGCTTTGTAAAATTTGTTCGCTCACTTCTTTTTTATCTCCTCTGTTTTGAAATGAATCGTAGAATTTTGGCTAGCTCTGGGGAACTGATTACTTTGAGTGGTGGAAAGATTTATTTGAAGCGGAAGTCACTTTGAGATCTCTGTCCTTCCAGGTCCATTTCATGCCTCCTCTTCCTCTAGAGGAGCTATATTAATCCCTTCCTTGGTTAGGCTATTATATAAATTAAACAAAAATAGACACGTAGGATATGAAGTTTAATTAAGGTGAAGCGAAATTTAACTTAATATTACGATTCGAGATTAACATACTTGCTTCTTAGATTATACGATTGGTGAATGCTGCTGCTCTGAGTTTAATTTTTCAAAAATTGAAAGCTTGTCCTTTTAAGACTCCTAAGAATTCTGTTCTACTATCACAGATAATCCAAACTTAGAGACACCCTTACTTTCAAGGAATATTCTAGAAGTCTTAGGCTTCCCCTCCAATATAACATTTGAAAGAGGGATCTTAGGCAATTTCAAATGAACAGAAGATTCTGACGCCCCTCTTATTTCAGAAGACTCATAAGAATCGTAAGCCTCCTGCTCATAATTTTCTTAGTATGAAGATGCCCCAGAGGATGAGGAAGACAATTTTGGATTCAGCTGCTATAGTTTATTAGTCTTCAAGCCTTCATCGTATTTAATGTTGAACAAATTAAGGGGAGGCTGCTCTTCTATTATAAGAGATATCTTCTCTACAGCAGCTTGATCTATTACTACCACGAGATAAGATCTTCTTATGCATCTCTCTAGGTGCAGCTAAAAAGTGGCAAGCCCTCAAATTCTCTACTTCAGCTAAGTCAAACCCAAATATTTTGATATATGTAACTTATGTAAGGTGAATAAGTCTGCACAATAATTAGAATTAAGATTATCTGGAGCAGATATTGCAACTAGTTCATGCTATTGAATTTTCTTCAAGGTGGGGCGCTTTTTAGGCATGAAGTCGCCAAGAATAAGAGCTGTGGTCTCATGCACAGCTAAGAATGAGGTTGCTTAGCTGAGCACCTAGTAGTTTAAAGAGACTCTTAGAACTTATTATCTGAGGAAGTCTGGATTAAGTTTTTAATCTCTTTCTAACTACTGCACTTTCATCCTCGCTGTAACTTTGAATAGGTCCTCTCCATCAGGCAGAATCTGAAAGTTTGCAGACTAGTATTACTAATTAAGATGGAATCGATGTATTAAAAACCATGGATAGATATGCAAAATCAAGACTTTGTATTTTGTGTTCTTCACTGGATATTTGCACCTGCAGCTCGTTGAACTACTCCTTATTAAGTATTGCAAAAGTTGCGAACATTTAGTTTGATGGAAGATCGTACCCTTCATCCAAAGGCCCCTCCATTACCTCCATATTATTGGCTTAAATATAGGTGCTAGTTGAATAAGTTACTTTGCATTTCTCAAACACAGGTTGAGTGGCTCTAGCCAATATCTGCTAGACTTCCTTATTAATGTCTTATTGACTAGTGATAGTCGAGGAAGATCCTCTGCCAGCTGCTGAAATAATTTCCATAAACTCCGTCTTGGAATCCTCCCCTATCCCTAAGATTAAATACAAGTAATTTAAAGATGTGTAGCTCAGTCATAAACTTGAAATCATCAACAACCTTCTTGATCGATTGAGTTTGATTTGCAGGAAAGATGCAGTCTGAGATTAGAAACACAGCCTTCTTGCGGTTGTAACTCTTGTGTTTCAGAATCGTTTCACAAGCGCTTTCAACATTCTTCCTCCCATAAAATAATTTCATGGTTGAGGTTCAAGGTTTTGATATGCTCTATGGCGCTTGCTATATTTTGCTAGTCTACTACTGCTGGACTGAAAGGCTCAAATATCCCCAGGGACTGAGATTACTGACATAGGAGAATTTCAAAGTTAGAGTCTAAAGTATTTAGAAATGAAAGCTATATCTCTTGAAAGATTTTAAATTTGTAAAGGTAAGGATCTGAGCAGAAAAATGCAAGTGTCCTTTAAGAGCTATTCTTTCTCACTCCAAAAGAAAGAGGAGCAGTCGACTACTAAGATGAAGGTCATGTTTGTCTCTTGAGCCTAAGAGGCTGGAATATCCTGAGGGTCTGGCCTGTTTCCATAAACTAGCTGCCATCTCTGCTAATCATTCAAACTGACTTTCAAGTCGACATAGCTAGGCACGATTGAAACCAAAGTTGCTATTTAATCCGGATATAGGGGAGAAGCCTAAGCGAGTAGACATGCTCTCTCCATGCTAAGTGTTCTAAAAGAGATCAGAAGATTTTCTTGCTCTCCTTTAGTGATTCTCTCCTCCTTCTCTATCAAGAATTTCCTTCTCATATTACCAGGATCAGAGTCTGTGACGTTAGCACCCTTGGGCGCACTTAGGTATGTTATTTTGTTCTCGCTGTGAATATGAACTTCTAATCTGTAAGCATAGTTATACCGGATATCCTCTAAGCAGAAATTTTAATGTTATGGATTAAATTAAATTTCTATCTGTCCTAAATTAAGCAAGGAAAGAATGAAACAGGTATTTCAAGACAATAGGCAGCCGCCTCCATGATTAAAACGTGATAAAGTTGCAGTTCCACTATCACCTTAGCCTGCGGTCTCAAATTCCCCACAGCTATTCTCAAATTTTCATTCTCCTCTCTCTCCTCTTCAACTAGGACGGCAGTCTTTCCCTCTTTCTTGGCCTTGAAATACTTGGCTCTGGCTATGTCTCGTTCAAAGATTTTTCCTCTTATTATCTCATTGTCCACATTGATTTGCAAGCTGCCGATGCAGAAATCCTCAAAGATAGGCATATTCAAGAAACCCTCTATTGTTTAGCTAGAGGAGTAGATTAAAATGAAATCTATAGTGCACTATATTGAGTAAAGGAGTTCTCATAAGTTTGCTGAATAGAGATTCTTGAGAGTGAGTTCCAAATTTATAATTTCTCGTAAAAAATGAAATCTTATAGGATAAAAAATAATCATTTTCATTCATGAGTATCAATTTTATAATGTGAAATTTAGACGTGAACGGATTGGAAAGTGACAGGTACTGAAATTTATTTGCCCTCATTGATAGTCAAAAGCTGAAAACTTCTGACTAAATCATCACTCTAGATGTTTGTTGTCTTTTCCATTTTGATAATTTATTAAACTTCCCAAAATATATGACTAACCTGATAAAGCGAACTACATATTGTGGAAAATTGAGCAACTCTTATACTCTTAAATATACTTATACTTATAAATTAGGATGTTGAAGTTGTTTATGAAGATGATCAGACGTTATAGTTATTGTTGATGCTCCATTTGACTGTCTTGAGGTAGTCGTCAAACTTTTCAGTTTGGAAGCGCTTGAGATAGTCAATCTTATATTGCTTGACTGTGTGGTCATGACATGCACTCACCAGTCTGCTGTTTACCTCTGCCATGCTGAATACCCCTCCCAGCTGCAGAGTGTCGATCACCTTCAAGCATACCTTTGTGTTAGCTTTCCATATACGGATTCAAAAAATTAAACTTTCCTTCTCTTTGAAAATAGAGACTAGTTATTTTAAGGATGGTCTTGTCGTTAGAGGAGCTGGCGAAGATTGAGGCTGATGCTTTGAGAAGTTTCAAAGCAAATATCATATCAGTATGGCCCAGCAAAGTAGAAGCAAGTTTCTCAGTGCGCAGATTCCATATTTCTATCACGTCATTTGAAGCTAGTGCCAGGTAGGACTTGGAGAGTTGGCATACGCAGGTGCACAAGCCCTCTGTGTCGATGGTTAGCATCTTCTCCACTGACTTGGTCATTATTAAATTAAAAGTGTGAATTTAAATTAATGCTCAATCAAGTTCTAATGAACCTATATTAATTTTGATTACGTCTGCCTTGTAGATCTTAAGTTTATTTTCAGAAAAACAGGCGCTGGCTATCAAAGTTTGAGTTGTTATATCACTCTTGTGAGCCTCAAACTGCACCTCGCACATGTTCTCAGTCATGAAGAAATACCAACAATCAGAAAGCATGTAAGAATAAATACTGAGGGTACTGTTGAGGTATGCTGATGACTGGAATGAGTTCAAGCGTTTTCCAAATCTTGATCTCTCCATCACGTGACTAAGTGGCAAAGAACTTCAGACTTAGGTTTTGGAGGGGAGTGATAGCATGGATCAAGTCATTTATAAAGTGAGAGATAAAGTTTTCAAATATCATTGTGTGCATTCTTGTACCTCTCCTTGACTGCATTCTTATTCAAATCGTAGAGTGAGAGATGGCCATTTGTGGGTTAGTCAAATGCATAAGATATCACTATGAGATAAAGGAGAGATAGAATGCAATATGTGAGTAATTTTAGGAATGAGTGAGTGGTGAGACTCCTCGATGTAGAGGGGCAGCACTGCATAGACATAGCCTGACACCTTCAGTGATCTGTATTCCTTGCAAGATGAGCCAGTCGCTTTCCAGAACTTTATGGTTTTATCATTAGAGCAGGTTACGAAGTCTGTCTCGTTCAGCTCCTTCACTCTATTAACGAAACTCTTCAATCAAAATTGAAAAAATAATAAGTAGATACATTTTAGCTATCTTGTGAGAGTAGTAAGTCCTCTCTTCTACTACGTTTACATCTTCTACTCTCAGATAGGAGGCAGAGGGAGTGATCTTGGAAGTGGAACTTGCAGGGAAGTTTTTCAATGATAGCTGCCCTCCTCCCATACTTGAACTAGTGTACGTCATATAATAATCAAAAGTATAAACTTAAATTCTCAATCATATGAGTTCGAGTTGGAGAGAGCAGATGCTGCTATGACATACTCGAGGGGTAGAAATTATTGGCAGAGGAGGACATGGCTATAGAGCCAACACTCTACTTACTAGGACTGTATATTCCAAAGCTTTGCACTTGAGTGATGCCTGGCTCAATCACATTGCTGGGCCTGTCCTTGGAAATAGAAGTCCTCATCACATTTCAATAATACTATAACATATTCATGCAGCTATAATTTTTGGACTGGTTTGGTTTATAGGTGGTATTTTAGAGTGAACTAGATCTGTTAAGCTTGGGTTTGATGCCAGTCTTGGATATGGCCTTCATTGGCGACTCAACCATATCGAACATATCAAATAGAAGTTGAAAGACTTTAATGATTGCAATAGATTTGATATTGATTGCATCCTTTTCGTGGACTTCTCTGTGGATGTGGCCATTATGATTCTTGAAGACCTTTACAGGCTTGTTGAAGATCCTGTCTGGCCCCAGCTTCACTTTGCCTGTGCCTCCTAATCCACCGCTGCTGCTTATCGATTGGATTGTAGGGTAGGGCTGTGTATTTCCTTCCAGATAAAGACTAAAACTATAAGTTAAAGAGTAAGTGAAAGTGAGATCTATCTCGTCTTATTCTAGAGTACCTCCTATGAACCTCCTTAACCCTCCAACTCTCATAAAAATAGAGATCTAAGTTGAGACTCTTCCATCTGAGCCATCTGAATTTATGGCCTTCTGATTCTGAGAAGCAATCATAGAGTTTCCACTGTTTTCAAAGCTGTTCCCCTCCTTAATTAATCTAAGATTGAATTATGACAAATTTGGTGTCGAGAGGACGAGCCCTGTCTGTGCGACTGCTGCTGATAGCTGCCAGCATGATGATGTCCATGCATGTTCTCACTTAATTATCCTATCCTAAACTTTAATTATACACTATGTTCTCCCTGTCTGTGGAGTCTGGATTATTCTCTTCATCTACAAGCTCATCGATAGGTTCATAGTCCTCTCTATTAGGTCCCACTCCCTAGCTTATTATCCCCATGGGACTTGTTTGCAGGTTAGCGATGAGTCCTGACTCCACCTGGTCGCTACCCCTCACATACTCTAACTTAGTGCGCATGTATTCCATGTCCTCTTCACTCTAGATGCCTCTATCCATCCTCATGCTTTCCACTGAGCGCTGTGCGAACTTCTCGAAAAACTTCTACTTCTTCGCGTCCTCAATAGTTATGTACAGTAACTAGTCGTCCACTAATCTAAAATCGAGTAGTAATAATATTTCTTATCTGTTGAGCCTTGACTGGAGGTGCTCCTCGTTGTAGGAGTAAGTCAAGTTGATACCACGCAGGTGCCTGATGAGTTTGTTCACCACGATGTCTGACTCCTTCACGCCCTCCGCCGACTCCATTATCTCGTCGTTCAGCTTATTACAAAACACTCTAACTATAATAATCAGAGAGCATTATAAATATTCTTGAACCTAATATATCATTTATATGTTTGCTATAATGAGTTGGACAATTCTCTTCTCCTCGAGCAGTTCTTCGAAGTTTGATGAGTTCTCGCTCGCTCTTGAACAGCTGCTCCCTGATATTCTTCAGCTTCACCTCCTCCAGCTGGGACAATCTCAGATCCTTAACTCTCACCACAGCTGCCTAAAGTGCTTTGAAGAAGTCCTCCAGCCTCGCCTGCCTGTGTCGCTCATAGCCTGAGAGGAACTCGTCGATGCGGTGGATCGTGGACTTCAGCTCGGAGTGCGCCGACTCCACCTGCATCCTTAATTCCGCCTCATAGTCCTACACGAAGATTTAAAAATGAATTCTTCATTAACAGATAATGCAATTTTATTTTCTAGTGTCTGTAGCCAGTATGGTGGTTATTTTAAGTGGATTTAAGGCATTCTGGGCACAGCAAGATCCCCTCACATGTGCAGTACACCACGTACTCCTTGTTGTGCCTCTTACACCAGTTAAAACAAAGACAAAATATATGAGCAGTGCTATGAGAGCTGAGTGTGAATATTGGTGAGTCTGTTTGCGTTACTCATCATCATTTTATTTCCAAGATATATTTCGATTTTATTTCAACTCACTCTCAAACACAACAACTACTTATTCAAACCAAGCACATTTAAATTCAATATGCAGTATCAATAGTGGAAGATTTAAAGCTTATAAAACAAACGTATGATCTTAAAATACTAAGTATATATGGAAATGATTTAACTTCAAAATAGTTTCTACCTCTTTATTCTCTATCTAAGATAGCCACTGTCGCCCTTAGTGAGACTTTCTTGCTTCTTCCTGCCTGATCGCACTCTCTTCCTACTAATCTCACTTATCATGTTCAGTTGCTTCTCGTCAATACCAGCTGCTCTCATAGCCTCCAGCTCCTCTAACTTCCTCAAACCCAACCCTGCTCCATTATAAGGCGCACTCTCCTGCTGATAAGAAACCACGCTACTCGCTGGGTTAGTCTCGTTCCTAAAGTTAAACCAGTTGCACTCGTTCCTCTGGACCTGTTGTTCTGATTTATCTATCGTCTTAGCAGATCCTGAGTCATAGCAATCTCTTCTTGCTTTAGTCGCTCCTCCCTATCATCTATGGCTTAACCCACTGCTTCAAAAGCTCTTATGATGGGATCACCTTCTTCCCCTACCTTTTCTTAGCCACTTAGATACTCCTCTTCGTCATCTTCACTGCGACTCAGATAATCTTGCCTGCTGAGAGTTGAGTCCAAAGGTTGCTTTTCAAGTATGAACTAGACTTCTCTTTCTTGGAACTGTAGAGTGGGAGGCACTCAGTGTCCTCTTTAAACTGCGGATAGGCTTGAGAGTAGGTTATTCCATAGGGAGTCATGAACAAACTCTCATCCACACTATCATCATCAGACTCGTCCTTCCCTTTGCGACTCTTCTTCTTACTCTTTTTTAACTTACTCTTCTTTTTCAAAGACTTAGACTTTGAGATACTGCTGCTGGCTTCGCCTCCGTGAATATTGTTGCAAGTGTTCTAATCAATAAAACTATTATCTATCAAAGGTGTTCGAGAGAGGTTGTAGGATAAATTAGAAGAATGTTAATTCTGATTGACTGCAAAGCAAGAAAACTGATCTTGAGGAATCTCAGAGTCCATCATCATCTTTGAACTCATGAAACTCTACTCCTCAGGGTTATGAGATGAGTGAGTTGGCTACCTTAGTTTACTGAGCTTCTTTTACTTGACTGATGAGAAGAGCTGCCATCCTCGCTGTTACTACTTGCACTCTTACTCTATTTGTCACTGCTACTACTGCTACTTGAGTTGCTACTTTCATCACTGTCACTGCTATCTTAAGCCGGTTTATCTCCCTCCTCTCCTCCACTACTACTGGTGTGCTCACTATCAGTAGGGTTACTATCCACTCCATCCTCCTCCTTGAGCCAGCAGAGTAAGCACCTCCATCACTCTTCTCCAACCCATCACTGTTCTCATCGTCGTTGTCATCGCTCATTATCGCCCCTCCATCTTCCTTATCCCCGACATCGTACTCCTCGCACTCTTGATCATTCTCAGAGTTGAGTTCATTCCCCTCCCTGTCGAAGTTATCTAGAATTTCCAAGTCAGGAAGCATATCCCACATGAGCTCCCTGTAGTCTGGTATCTCGCACACTGGGTTATCTGATATGTCTAGATTTTTCAAGTTGCCTTACACGATCTCTGTAAGGGTTTCAGCAATTCGAAGTCTCTGATCAAGTTACTGGAAGTTTAAGATTCTGAAGCGTCTCCCCATAGATCTCCACGATGAGGGGAATCTCTCGCCAGTGAGGCGATTGTCAGCCAATTCCAGTCGCTGCAATTTAGGAATGAGCGGGAGGTTGGAGAGAGATTTGAGGTTGCAAGAGTTGAGGGAGAGTGAGGTCACCTCTGTGAAGAGCTCCAAGAAGTCTCTGTCCTCCTCTGTCAACTCATTCAGTTTCAATCCGTCCATCAGCATGCTCTCATACTACAAAACAAATTACAAACACACTTATAATGAATTTCCAAGTATAATAAATAATTATAACTTTTCTTACATTGATGGGGATGAGTTTCTTGGTCTGCAGTTTGTCGAGTATGAACAACTCCACTCTGTTCTTTTTCACTTTAGGCATATTTTCAAAAACAACTACTAAATTTTGTAAACAAATGATGAGTCTTAGTTTTTTTCTCAATAAACAGAGTGAAAATCTGCAACACAGTTGTCGAGTTTGAACATTCATATACTTCAATTCATAAAACTATTTTTGCAGGAGAAGTTGATTAAATTTTAATGTAATAAAGAAACTTTGAGATAAAATAAAAAATGTCATAATCTAGTGAGGGAATTAAAACCGAATAGGACTCTCTGCAAATATCTGAAACCAATCAGTCTGCTGAATTAGAAATAACCTAAAATGGGAAAGAAGCCACCACCCCAAAGAATATATTTTTATACAAGTTTAATTAGCAATATTTTTTTAAGATTAACATAACGAATATTCTAGATACACATCCGAACTAGAATGAACAGTAGCATTTGATGCAGCTACAAGTCGAAAATGCCTACTAAGATTTAAACTATGTTGAGAACTAAGGCAAGAGCAGCAGGAGCTAGAACTACAAGTCAACAAATCAAAAAACAAGCAAGACTAGAGCAAATGGAGATAGAGTCAAGTTTAGAAACCACTCAGATCTTAAGGAGATGATAGTAATTAAGTCAGATGAACGCTCAAAAGAAATCCAAAAGACGGAGAAAAGTGATATGAGTTAAGAGTATGTCATTAATGATTAGTCGAAACTTCAATCAAACCAGTATGAGGATATATCATCTTAGAACATATCGCCTCTAAATTCTTACAACTAAGATAAAAGCTACTAGGAATAGCAGAGTGAGGTAAAATAAGCTGAAGGAGAGCTGAATCATGGCTAGAGTTTTCCAATAAGCTCAATTGGTACAATCAATTAAGATAACGGCAAAGCTAAAAATAAAAACCGTTAGCAAACTTAACTTGAGGTAAACTCCTTATTTATATGATAGTATTATACTTTTTATGACTCGCTACTGACACTTTATTTTAGAAACTGATTGGAATCCTTCAGAAAGGTGCGAGGACTAGAACTGAGAGAGACCTGCAGCACTTAGTCCCTTGATAAAGGAGATCTAGTTTTTTAAGGAGAGAGAAATCAAAGACTCAGACTTCGAAGATATCGCTACCTGCTTGACTTATGAAAGCTTGAAGGCAGGTGAAAAGGTTTTCGAGTGGGGTAAGATAATCATTTTTTGCTTACAAAAAGTGCTTATAACCTATTTCAGACACCACTGGAGACAAGTTTTACATAATTCTGGAGGGTTAAGTTGGAGTGTTGATACCCCATCCTGACAAGAAGGATATTGAAACTGACATTAGGAGTTTCAGAGCTGCTTAGGATGAACTGAAAGCTCAGCTGAGGGAGGTATAGGACTTCCTAGATTGGGATAGGAGAGGCCGCAGTGACAGCTAGATAGGAGATTAGCTGTAGAGTCACCCTCCTGAGTTGGCTAAGCGATCCAGTGTTGGTCAAAGTCACACTTCAGCCGTTACAACCATCTTTCATCACTCTCATACGACCGTCTAAAACTCCAAACCCTCCCATCGTATTGCTAACTTGACAGCCGCTCATAATAAAAGAATGACTGTGGCTCTTCCACATTATTAGGGCGTCTCTAAAATACCGGACAGTAACATCTTCCTCACATGCCCGTAAGACACTACTGAGAATAAAGTGCCAAGTTAAAAGTAGAGACTATACTCGCAGCAACTAAACTTCTTAAATTAGCTAAATGTTCAAAAGCAGAGATCGTAAATGGTAGTAGAGTCGGACAAGAATATCCAAAGCTTAGATAAGATAGCTAATCAAAAGAACCCTCATATTTCAAAATTTTAAAAGCATTTTTGTTCAATTATTTAATTATATTCCCGCTACATTAAAGTTAATGCAGAGGCATTCATACCAAAGTAGCACTTCATAAAGTCCACAGAGGCCAGAGAGGTAATAGAGCTCTAGTTACGATTTCAATGCGGAGAATCTCTCTTCTTCCAGATAGCATTCTTCATTGAAAAAGCAAAACACGACGAATCATTTCAGTTTTGATCTCTAGAGAATGAATTTGCAAAACTCCCGATTCCCTAATTTTTATTTACTTGCATATATCTTTAAATTCATTTTCCTTTATTAATCAGGCCAGGAGCAGTCTTCAAGTTCAAATTGGAGCTAATAAGATCTCAACTGATTATCTGAACTTCGGTTATTAAAATTCTGAGGCTGCCCCTGGAATAATCCCAAGTGGCTTGCATTCAGCCATGGGGAGGAACGGTAACTATAAGATCTCTGAAAACTCAGAATTCAAGTTTATTCTTAGTAAATTATTCTTTGAGCAGTATTTAATGAGAATCTGAGAGCGATAAGACAGACAAAGAAAGAGCAGCAAGCTCTGGGAGTCTCAGTAAGAAATTAAGTTAGGCCAACTTGAGCGCGCACTCAAAGAGCAAGCAGCAGACCTAAAGTAAAAGTTAACTTCGCAGAGGGAGCAAAGGCACAACTTCTTCGTCTAAGAAGCTACTCTTTCAAAGCAAGGTCGCTCTCAGGGCTTAAAAGGACATGGCCCCAGAGGAGAGAAGGACCTACTTGCTCGAATAGATACAGATTCTTAAAGCATATGAGGAAGAGAGGTACTTCATAGAGGTTGTCAAACTCAACTCTGGGAAGACACAATAATTATGTAGATGATTTATTTATTCTTGAGAGTTTAAAGAGCTTTGGAGAACTGGCTTTGATTAAGAACAAGCAGCGAGCAGCAACAATAAAGTGCACTCAGGACTGTCATTTCGCAGTGATGAATAAAGCAGACTATCAGAAGGTGCTTCAATGAATAGAGCAGAAGAATCTGCTCAAGATAGTTGACTTTCTTCACTAAGTTCCCTTCATGTCTTGCATGACTCAATAATTACTTAGAGGTTATTTGAAAATTTGAAATGACCCGTACTACTCTGTCCAAGCTTCAATACTCATTTGAGCAGCGAGTCTACCAACGCAATCAGCCTCTCTATCGAGAAGGCGAGCCCTGCAACTTTGTATTCCTGGTAAAGTCTGGGGAGTTTGAGGTGAGCAAGCGCGTCCCTCAAAGACTTACCTAGCTTGCACAAGCCAATTCAAAAGGGAAGAACAACTCATAGTAATCTGAGCATCTCTAAGCCTATGAGTAATTTCTAGGTGGTGGAGAGTTAAGACTATTAAATATTATTGGTAAGGAGAGATGAGCTTAAGGAAATAAGAATGGTAGTAGAGACATGTGATAAGCTATGTGAGAGGGAAAGATGATGACCTTGACTTGGATGAGTATCTTCAATTGACTGGGGGTAACGCAAAAGAAGAGAGAGCTGCAAATTTCAACCTGCTGAGGAAAAAGAAGAACAAGAGTTTCAGCATCACTTCAGCTGCAGTTGGATTAATCCAATATATATTCGAGCTTTCTATAATTGGAGGAGCTGGGGATGCTAGTTTTCAGATGGCTGGAATAAAGTCGAAATCTTAAATGATAACTTACAAGTTAGCCCTGGTTGGTAAGGTTAAGTCCTTGCTGAAGAGATTATTATTTCTATTTTTCTAATTGAGGATGCACTTTGCGAGAGAGCAAACTATTCTACAACTGTGATTTGCAAGCAAGGCATCAGTGAGGTGTTCTGTATCAAGATCGATGAATTTAATCGCAGATTCAAAGCCAACCATGAGTCTTGGATATATAACTTCATTGTGATTTTTGTTTTACTTATCTCTATTGGAAGGTTCTGATTTTGATGGCCCTCGCAAAGGAAAGAGTAATAAAGTCTAAGCTGCTGAAAGTAAGTGGAATCCTATCCACAAACCCAACTGAATAGCTTTACAATCGTTTGTTAAATGCACTTAATACTTTATTGAAAGCAAACTAAGACTTAGGTGAGGGATGAGACCCGAAACGTAATAACTTCTTCAGGAGTAGCTGCTACACAGTACCTGCTCAATCAAAACGAGTATGACTTGAGAGAGACCTTGAAAGAGGTCATCCAAGAATTCCCAACAGTCAGTCACCACAAAAAGCTACTCGATCAGTACAAGTAGCACTTCACGAGTTCATAAGCAGAGTTTTAAAGTTTGGACAGAGACATAGAGAGACGACTCAATTCTCTCAAAGCCAAATAATTTCAATTATTATATGAAATGATGATCTTTTATCTTAATAAAGGAAATCTGTCATACTTAGGAATGAGAATAGCCAGAAGGAGAGGAGTAAAATTCAAAGTTTAGCATAATAGTACAAAGAGGAGGGGTCAATAGAGAGGAAGAGCAAAACATCTATGAAGAAAAAGACTATTGAATTTTCAATCACAGAAAATAAGGAAAGCCAAAATCGAATTAAGCAAATCAAAGTCATTCTAAGGATTCAATGAGAAAGTCAATCAAGCAATCGCAAATAGTTCATTTTTAAGAAGAAGATCAGATGGAATAAAAGAGAAGCGCAAGGTCAAAGAGCAGAGGAAATACTAAGAGAATGGAAAATTTACTGGATCACAATTATATATATTTAAAGTATTTATTCTAGCTCCCTCTAACCTGATGGAGACTCTAATAGCGAGCGCATCGAAATTCCATACACAAGAATGTGTACTGCTTAAAAAATTTTCACTACTTTTTTTAAATGTATATCTCTTCAAAAATCGCTGAAGTTTTAGATGCCTATCATAGACCTTTAGACCAGCCCTAATAGAACATATAATTTGGACCAGCTCACAAAAAAGCGCACTTTGTTTAACAGAGAACCCCAAATGAGATGTTGGTTGAAGAGCATGCCTACGAAATTGATTCTCCTATCAAGAAATTGCGTCAGAAACTTTCAGCAGAGAGAATCCCTTTCAGTCTTTCTCAAGTTTCTAAAGAGTCTCGCCTCTCACACTATCAGCAGACTATGCTTCAACACAAGAGTTAAAGAGACAGCTTCCAGAATACTATGCTAACTTAGTCTTCAGCAAATAAGAAGACTGAGAGGAGGACTAGATGAGTCTGTTGACTAAGGGAAATTTCTAATTCCCTCTCATTCAATCAATTCAGAGATCAAGAAAGATGTAAGCTTAGTGAAGAAGCGAGGCAAGCTCAGTTTTCATATTAAGCATTCTACTGAGTTCTCTACAGACACAAAGGAAGCTTATGAAGATTCTCAAGCGGCAATAGAGTAAAGAGAAGACGACCTCAGAATACGTTAATCAAAGAAGAGCCTAGGCTAAGAGTGTAGCAGGCTATTATAAATCCACAGACCGACCTGAAATGAGACGCTCTTACAACATCATTCAAAAGCTTCCTCCTCCCTATGACACAAACCAGTCCTAATAGCAGCATAATCTATTAAACATAAGCCAATTGAGATACTCCTCAAACCAGTCCTCAAGAAATAATGAGAGCTTTTAGAGTGGTGCTTTAAACACTCATTAGTAGCAATAAAGACAACCTTCGATGGCTGCTTTTGACTCGTACAGTGCTAACAATAAATTTCTATAGAAAAGAACTGGCTCAAGAACTTTAAGAGAGAAATATGCAAAGGCCAAAAACCAGATGCTTTTGAGTAGCTTTGAAAAGGGTTAGCCATTTATGCCAGTTTTTCAACCTGACACTTATATATCGGTAGCAAGCACTTTGCAACCGAATACTAATTTAGCAAGCACGAAGCAGAACTAAGAATTTATCATTAGATCTCAGTAAAGAATGAAAAGTAAAGTTTATTGATTGAAGAAGTATTTCAATTCTTTCCACTTTTCTAACACTAATCTTTTTTTACTATCGCTATCAATCAAAATAATTATTTGAGTATGAAATGTCTATGTCTCTTTAAAATCTTCCAAGTGAGATCCATCAAAAGAAATAATATAATAAATGAAGATAACTTTAGCAACAACTGATAATAAAGAATAAATCTAAGAGCCTATCAAAATGAACACCTTAAATGTTCATCAACATGGAGACGAAAATAATTCATAATTTCAAAAACTGGAGTCTTCAGGCTGAGTCCCTATTCCATTTAGCAACTAAGAGCTCTAAATCAAACCTCACCCTTAAGAATAGGGTTATAAATTTTCATAAATTCATATAAGTGAGTGTTTGTTCTTATTTAGGGTAAGAACTGATTATGTAAGATCAAGACAACAAAGTGATGAGAAAGCTGTTGCGGCATCAGCGAGCAAGAATAAACGCCAGCAGTTTGTCGGAACAGTACCGGACCTCCCAGATTTCTCAGCACGCTCAGGGGATCTCCAGTAACAGATTGATCGATTAAAATTCGCATGGGATCGGTCAAAATTCTTAGCCCACTTATCTCCCAAGAGTTATCAAGAAGGATCTCTCCTATGACCAGCCAAGTCTCTACTATGACTATACGCTCCAAAAAGAAAAGCGAAATCCAAATCATACCATCAGAGACATAAGTTCCAAAAATAATATCTTGATTAAAAATCAAAATGAAGTCAAAATAAATATCAATAACAATAATGTCTCACTCCCACATCCTTCGTCAGAGGATAGAAATCAAATTGTGATTAACTAGAGATCCTTGTAAAACAAAGGCTACTTTGAGATTCAGAGTAAAGTGAACTAGTAAGAGCTTACGATCAGACAAAATCAGAGAAACGCTCTGAACAGATCTGCTTTTGATACCCTGAGTATTTAAAAGGAAAGTTATCTCTCAGCAAACTCGTAGCATACTTAGTTGCGAACAGCTAGCTATGAAGGCAACTAGAGCTTTGATGGCTAATTGGAAAAGGTCAATTTAGGCACACTCAAGCCTATTTCTTAAATACTGAAGAAGCCAAACTATTTTTTGAAGAGAGGATTAGTTTTGAATAGGATGATTAAGAGAGACTTTATGATCAAGGAAGGCATGAGTAACCTAACATAAACTAACTTCAAGGGTAGCAAGAATGAGCAATCCTAAGCTCATTCAAAGTTCTAGGTGTATAATGATACAAGTCAAGAAAAGCCCAAATTCCTTCTGACTTCTCAAAAACTGAAGACTTTAGAAAACTCAGGACCAACTACCTCCTAGATTACTTTATTTTTAGATTAGAAGCAAAAAGGCTTTGGTGAAAACTACAGCAGCTGTAGGTGTGTCCACTTAGCAAGACTTTTCATACTATGAAGATACAAGAAACGCCCCTAAGGATCAGCGAATTTAGCTCTCCTTGACAAAATCCTTGGAGAAGTCTTTAAGAGCTTTGGAGAATCAGCTTCATGAAGTTGAAGGTGAGGAATTCGAAACGTTAAAATCAAAGAATAAGTACAATCGGAGCTAAATGAATTCCGAATAGAAGGCAGAAGGAAGCAATTAAAACCTCGAGGACACCTTATCCGAGAGATAGCTGGAAGATCTCAAATCTATGAATAAAACTGGTGGAAGTATCTTAAACCCTTAAGAATAATTCTCTGAGACTTAGATTTCAAAAGTGGAAGTAAAATAGAAGCTACAAATGGATGAAAGCTAAAACTTAGATTTTGATTATCAGACAATAATTTTTTGCTAAATGGGGGAGGATGTAAAAAGCAGAAACAGCATAGGGATCGGGTTGTAAACTTTTGATAGCTTCGAGGATATTAAAAAGATTTACTTCAACAAAGTTGACTCCAGATCCTCCCTTGAAAACACGCAGACTATATTGCCAAATCAGTAGTAAGTCTATCAAGAGCCGCAATAGAATGCAAAGATGATTCAGTATACAGATCTCAAAACGAGGCAAATCCTTTTCCCAAATATTGAGGGCAATCATTAAATATCATCATATCATTTTCATTTAAGAGCCAGGACACCAGAGGTATTAAGAATTATTATCAGAGAAACGCTAGGCACTTATCTGTAGCTTCCTACAGCCAAAGGCTTTTGAGTTAAGACTAGTTCAATAACACATCTATTATAATTATCTCTTTCTATTTTTCCATCTTAATCGCGTTTCCTGGGCTCCTCTCAATATGTGTTAGACGCTAATTTCAACTCCCAGCCCTAAAATAACAACCCTCTCTAAAACGAAGAGAGAAGGAACGTGTTCTTCCACACAGAAAAGTCAAGGCAGAAGCTATTAAGGTAGATTGATAGATTGATGGGACGCATAAAAAACAGTAAAGAGGAACAGATTAAGACTATCAGTTCAGATTAGCCTGCTCAAAACGTATGTTAGAATATGTTAACTCATAACTTGGCCAGCAACCCTTAAATACTTGTGAATGATAAGTAGTTCCCTGCTTATTCACCAGAAAAGGGTAAAGATTCCTTAGCTGCTCGAATAATCAAAAGGAAAAACGGCACCAAAACATTTAGACCCAATGTCTCTATGTTCCAAAATAAGAGTAGCACTTATGATGGAGGTATATTTGTAATTAAGAAGGATTTTTATTTCAATTTAGAATCTGAAATGATTGTAAGTGGCATAAAGCAGTAAAGTTAGAGAAGTGATAGCTACCACCATGTTGGGAAACAAGACTAGCAAATTTCTACTTTATTCAACCTCACCAACTACCCTGATTCTGCAATTTCCCAAAATCTTATCTACCAAGAGGCATCTACTGGATTAGGGTATCAGCAGATAAATTACCCTCCTATTACCGGAAAGATAGATCAATTTTATCAGACATTTTCAAAACTTGAAAACGCGAATGACTAGGCATCTAAGAAAAATTCTGAGTAAAAAGCCTATGACCCTAATCTTCTTTCTAACAGCGTGCACTAAATTGAACTCAACCCTTATGTGAACATAATCTAGTCAAGAGCAGCGAAGAGGAAAAGTGAGACAAGCATGATGCCTCACAGTCTATAAAAGTCTACCTTATAAGATAACTCAATTAGAAAATATAAGCATCAGCAATAGACTAACTTAACAATCCTCTCTAAAATATAGACTGATAGGTAATCTCAAAGATAGAGTTAAAAACAGATCGCTAATAAAAGCTGCACTGATCCAATCTAGGATAGTTCTCTGATTAGTCATCTTAGTTCCCCACAGTAAATTGAGATTAAAACACAGAATCCTAGCTTTGCAATTGATTATCAGGGCTCAAGCACAAATTTAGAATAGCAAGAGAAGAGGGCAAGATTAATAAACACTTAGTACGGTAGCAGTGAGCTAATTTAAACAGCCAATTTTTCACCAAAAACCTAGCCTATACAGAGTGGGGAACATTTACCTGCTGAATTGAGATATCACAGTCTAGAGATAGATATGCCAAATTAATTTACTTATCTTTTTTATGAGACCAGTTAATTGAATTCATATCGATAACTAGAGCCAAACAGTCAAGAGAACCCAAATTTCAATAAAACTTATTCAAATAATGGCATCTCCTCATAGAGAAGAAACCAAAATAGCAAATTAAAGTTTGAAACATTCCATATTGATGGAGAATTAGAGAAGAAAAAGGCCTTTTAGCACTTAGATAAGTACTTATAAGAGGCTATTGGAATTGAAAATTAATAAAAGTCAAACTTGAAATAGGAGGATAGAAATTAGTTCTACTCAGCTAATAATTTGAGTTTAAACAACAGCAAAGAGAGCTAATTAAGGAGTAGAGCCTTCTCTAAAGATACTTCCTCTTATTATAATAAAAGTGAGCATAGGACCATAGATGCAGAATAACAGAAATCTAGTAAGGAAGATCAAAATGTAATATCGAATGGGTAGAGTTCTCAGGACCTCTTGAGAAGCTACAAAGGTCAAAACATGGCTACTTAGCAAATGTAATTTTAAAGTAGCCATTAATATCTGATGATTTTGGATTAAATGAAGAATAAGTTTCATTTGAAGACTATAAATTAGATTTAAAAATATATGAAAGAGCTTAAATATAACATATCTCTCAACTAGACTCCTCCAACACAGAGCCCT
Organism: Tetmemena sp. SeJ-2015; assembly: GCA_027382625.1. Taxonomy (NCBI): domain Eukaryota; phylum Ciliophora; class Spirotrichea; order Sporadotrichida; family Oxytrichidae; genus Tetmemena; species Tetmemena sp. SeJ-2015. The sequence continues at coordinate 93,159 of JAJKFJ010022614.1, forward strand.
TAACAAGAATGAGTCTATTAATTCTCATATACATGAAGTTTAATTCATCATCTACTTAAAATAAGTTCTGAAAATAATTCAAACTAGAGATAATCCTTCTATAAATCTTTATTTATTTATCTTATATTTAGAATTCTCTGAATATATGTTGCAAAATAAGTAGATAAAATTGAAATCCATTTCGATTTATTTTTCATTTCGGAAATTTGAGCTAATAAACTTCCATTTCAAGTACTTTGAAATTAGGAGCCCCTCCAAGATAGCTCTCGCTTTTGATAGTCCCATACTTATACCCTTTCGGCAGTTGGTATATGTATCCAAATCCTTTGCTAAATCCCATGCACTACCATTCTTCCTCAGGCTAATCTTCCTCCCCAAAGTTTATTTTTTTTATCTCTTCAGTCTTTCAAAAATTAATAAGTAAACATTCAAGTCGCCTACCCCGAACATGCTCATTTAAAGTTAGCTGTAACTCACAGACCAGCCAGAAACCGCCTTTTGATTTTACAGATGCACAGTTTATTTGCTTAAGGAAAAGAGAAACGCCTTCTCGTCTTGCTACTATGTGTAGCCCTCCTTCCATGGTTTTGAAGTGTAACCTCCACAAACAAGACCTCGTTCGCTCAAGATGAAATGTAAAGTGGGGCCCTTTTTATCTATCTTAGAATGAAAGGCCTCATTAGTTAATCCATCTCGGGTTCCTTAATAGATGAGTGAGATAAATTTTATTTAAAAAGTAATACGTTTTTTAAATGTTTTTCGTTTCGGGAAAGTATTTTACCCGCATTTTTGAAATTTAATTTTTAGAAAAATTTAAGGGAAAAACCAAATTTCCCTTTAAAAAAACAAAAAGTCAAAATTTTTTTTAAAATATTAATTTTAAATTTAAAAAAATCTAATTTTCAAGTGTTTCAACCATCAACTATAATTATTAATCCACTTTATTTTCAGTTTTTCGATGTCAAAAGAAATTCGCAAAACAACGTTCAGAACAAAGCTTTATAAAATATTTCAAGTTTTAAATGAAAGAGGCTAGATTGTTATTTAGCAAATTTGCCAAAAACTATAGTGATAGAAATACTTCCCAGAGAGGGAATTTAGTACAGCTAGCTTTTCGAGATTTCAAAAAGCGTGCTTATAGAGCTTAACCATACTTAAACTTTATAGACGAAAATGAACTACCATTCTTGTCGCCCACTTTCGCAAGAAACATTAACTAGTAAATGATAATTTTATTTTGTTAAATTTACATTCATTTGTTTTCAGTCTAACCTGAGCTAGTGCAAACTTGCGATCACAAAAAAATTTTAGCCTATTTAGACAACTAAATTCTTAATAGCTTGGACCATAAGGAGGTAAGTTTTTAAAAGAAAAATGACTTAACTTAGCTATTAGTTCGCAATTGTTGGAAGATCGAATGTAGGAAAGAGTAGTCTGATAAACAGCATCATAGGTTAAAAGCTGGCAGATGCTTCAAAGACACCTGGAAAAACTTAAAGTCTGAACTTCTTCAATCTCCCAAGACTGAGTTGCCAGATAGTAGACTGCCCTGGCTACGGATTCGCTGTTGCAAGTGATGTCCAAAAAGAGCAGTGGAGAAAGTTTATGGAAACCTATCTCAAGAAAGCGACTCGCTTGCATCGAGTTATCATCCTAATAGATAGTACAGTTGGATTGATGGAATCTGATAAGATGCTTATGGAAATGTTATCATAATCTCATAGACCCTTCCTAATCGTATTAACAAAGGCAGATAAACTGAAAGATGGAGAAGTCGGAGGAAAGCTGAAAGAGATTGGAACTCAAATAAGAGGCATGGGTACTCTTTGTAGTCCAATCATGCATGCTACTTGTGCTAAAGATGGTTACGGGTTACAAGAATTAATGGCCAATCTAATCTACATCCTCAATATGCCCTTGTTAAGCAAACCTTTTTTATTTTTAACCTACTTGAACCAGCATGTAGCTGTCTATAATGGATTGATTTCTTGAATTAGAATTTCTCTTACTATCAATTCTCATAATGAAGCAACCAATTATTTCTACTTGTCTCTTAATGAATTCTTCCATAAATGCCAGTACCATATCTATGTCCTCTACTAAATTAGCTCTCTTTACCGACTGCAAATACAAACAAAATCAACTCCTATTCCTCTGATCAAATTTTAATTTATCTCATTTGATAAAGTAGTAAATAAATTGCAAAATGGCATTTTAACAACATAATATCAAACTCAATCAGAATCAGATGAAAATATCTGCAGACGCCTAGAATCCAAGTTAACTAGTCATCAACTCTGCTTTAAATATAGGTGGCTAAAATTTGAGCTCCCCAAATGGAAGTTTGTATAAGCCTACTGCTCAAAGTAGTCATCGCAAAACGAGTATTATCTACTTTAAGCAAGACGAGTAGATTGCTAGTTGACGCAGCAGCAACGATGTGATTCCTTCAGACTCCACTCCAAAGCCGAAGAATGAAGGAGGTGGAGGAGGAAGTACGGGTAGAGCAATTTTAACTTCTAAAGGGGTGATAGTTGACAAAAGCAATTTCGCGAATTAGATAAGGAGAGGTGATTCTAATTCAAAGGTTTAGCCTCAAAGTTAGAGAGTTAGTCCTAGACAAGTTAGAGAACTAAATAATGGAAACGCATAGTTGTCTATGGACAAGAGTGGTAGATAAAGCCAAGCGACTGCTTAGAACTAGGATAATTCTTATCAGTCTATCATGCCAACTGTTTTGAAGACGGAAACTTATTTCTCACAAAGAAAGCCAGTTCACGTCATTGATTATATTAACTTTATATCAAATTTAAATAGCATAGACTCCTCAAGTAATCTGATTAAGACATCTTCTTAGAATAGCAGAAGGAACAGTAACTATCCTAACGCAACTAACGGAGGAGGAGGAAACACTCTTCAAAATTAAGCAATCCCAGCCATCCAAAATTCGAAATTTAATCTCAACAAGCAAAGACAGATAAATTTAAGATTAAAAATCTAGCAGAGAAAAATCGTTTAACTAAGTTTATATTAAAGGCCCCCTTTCCTTAAATGAACTTTCATTCTTTTTTTTTAATAAAAAAAAAATCCAAAGGGGTTAAACCATCGACAGGACAGATTCTTAGTAACAGGTCTTCAAAGCATTAACCTTAACAGATTCCATACGTTTCAGGATTAAATATAACGAGTAGCAGTTTTTATTAGAAATAAAACTTGCATACTCATCAAGTAATATATTAATTTTTAGATTTTCACAATTATAATTCAAGTGAATCAGAGCAATTATTTCTCCGGTCAAAACGTCAGCTAACTAATTCAAAGTCCAAGTAATACGCAAAATGGCGCCATCGGAGGCTGGGATCACTCAAAAGAGTTCAATGGTGGAGCTATAGGTGGTGGAATCGATTCCAACCTGTCATCTTTATATTATCTTATAATGAAAAATGCATTTTCTTATCTCCTTAGAATATACTCTTCAGCAGCTAGTTTAATCACCAAAATTAAAAAATCTAAGCCCCATAAATTTAAAACCCAAAATCAAGTTATTACAAAAATTAAATAAACAGGAGATAGTTCAGCAACTAACGAGTTAACAGAGTAAAAGCTAAAAGGCCTCTAGTCATAGACAAAGAAGAGTAGTGAAGTAGACTGAATAAATGAAGCAATAAAGTTAAGGGAATTAAGGTGCGAGAGGCTATAATTCAAGAGTTTAGATGGAGAATTTAATAGGAGATGCAGCTCAGAATTAAGAGGGAAAGCAACTTGGTAACTCGCAGAGAGGGCCAAATAATTAAGCCACGGTAAAGCTGGAATTCTTCTTGAATGGTAAAGGAGGGGCGAATCCCAAATCTATTCTGATAGAGGATGATGGTTTTAAGCATTTTAAGGTTTTATAATGATTAGGAGGGCGAGGGCCTAGATAACTTAGTAAATGCAACTTTCAATGGAAGCATTGGGGCAAGTAGATAGCGAAAGAGAAGAAACCAGTAGCAATTTCTTTCATATAATTCATCCACGCCGAAAATAAACTTACTTTCTAATCAGCCAAATAACGATAAGCAGTAAACTAACACACAGGACTTAATGCAACAATCTAAGGAGATAGATTTGAATCCTATAGTTGGAGGGAGTGGCTATAGAATGGATATCAGAGGTCTAGATGATTAGGGTGTTGTAAGGTAAAATTTTTTGATTGATAAGATAAATATTATTATAATTAACAAGAACCGAAGGCATAGAAAGCTCAAAATCAAATATTTGAATTAGGGCCAGGGAAGAGAATTGGTTGATTTTGATCTAGCGGTTGGTAG
>JAJKFJ010022615.1:0-67093 GCA_027382625.1 Tetmemena sp. SeJ-2015
CCTCTTTTGAAAGTGCTCTCTTATAATTGCTTTTCACTCTTGAAAACACCACCTCAATGGGGTTGAAGCACGAGGAATACGGGGCATTGAAGATAAGTTCTATGTCTTACTCAGAGCAAGCCTGTGCGACCGAACGAGAATGATGAGCTCTGAGGTTGTCAAGGAACACCTAAAGCCTTTCTTGTGGATGGCGCTCCCTAAGCTGCCTAAGCGCATTCGCGATGGTTTCTATGGAGATCGACATCTAGCGTAGAGCAAATCCTTCCAAGCCTGCTTGTGAGCTTATCATGACGAGAGCAGCCATGGTGTCAAGCTTAATCCCCTCCTTGAGAAGCACTTAATTCTGGTAAGGCTTAGCCCAAGACCTTATGGTTGCATGATACGGCTTAAATATTGTCTCATCGAGGTAGACGATGTAAGCCTTTTCGTTGCTGCTAGCGAGCATTCTTCTGTACGCAAGCTTGCGTCCTCAGTATTTCCCCCTCTTCGCTGACTCAAGGTGTCACCCTTGTAACCCTTGAACCTTATGATGCATGCGATAGATACTTCTCAGTGAGCCTTTGCAAAGTTTAACTTCCGGGTGCTGGCAATGGAACACGAGGCATCACTGAGAAAGAGAGAGATGCTTCTGCTAAGCCAGAGTGTGGTCATTGAGAAGGTAGCACAAGTGCTCGAAGGTCAATGGTGACCTAGACTTTGGTCCCAGGCTGTGCTCCATCGTGAGTGAGAGAGCTCTCCTGCAAGCTTTCTAAATGGGAAACACTCCGACTCCAATAAAAGCACTGATTTCTGAGTAGGAGCAATAGACTAAGCTTTCAGCTGTCGGCTTTAAAGTTCTGAACCTGAGTAAGACTATGAGCTAGAATAGTTCTGGCGTCACTGTATGCTTTCTCATCGCTAATATAATATAGACTTGGGCTATAGATTATTCTTTCTTTACCCTTTATCTTCTCAAATCCTTCTTGAATGGAAGATTAATGCTTTTAGTCGGTAATGGAAAGAATATAATTAGGTTTTTTATAATTTATATTCTAACCTCAATAGATTTATATTACAACAATGATTGGAAATGAAAAAAGCAATACCAACAACTATATCCTTATTCATTTACAAGATTTGAGAATAAAAAGGTCTAAAATACCTCTTAGAGGCTATTTACTTTTATAAGTATATATATGTTTAGAAGTATCTTTCTAAAGATATGCAGAAATTTAGGTTAAAAATTAGATAAATTTTAACCTAATTTAACTTTTATATACAAAAATGTCAATAATTACATTTAGGACAAGACACATTTAAAGTTAGACACTACTGCTTTTTCATCAGCGACTATCCTGGATCTAAAACTCAAGATAAATTATATTTCCTCAGCCATCTAAGACTGGTATAACTTAACTATAGACATTAGAAATCTACTACTGATCCTGGGAGTGGTGGTGGAGACGATCCAGATGGATCATTATCAAACTTTGATTTTTTAAAAAACTCAGGCCCTCCCTCTTTTATAATTCCACTCTCTGATCTTATTGTTGTTCAAAATGAGGAATTGCAATTTGATTTTCCAGAAGTTATTGATCCTGATGGAGACGGCTTCAAATTTTAGAAGATAGACTGCAAGGATGCGAGCACTTTTGTAACACGAAGTGGAGAAAATTAATTAGAAATATCTCCAACTACCAAATAAATAGGTAAGAATAGCTAAGTTTAATTTTATTTCAGGGAAATACTAGTGCAAAATAACACTCCTCGATACTAATTATTGTAGAAATCAGAATGAAATGTAAAATTGAATTAATCGAATTAAATTTACAATTTAATTCCGGAAATTTTTTAACCCCAAATTAATATTACATCCCGCGGCTGTTTCAAACTATGATCAACTATTATTATATTCTACGATCTACATAATTAAAAATTTAGGTTTAAATATACCAAAAATTGGGGGAATAAAAAAGTTTTTCCCAAGTTATGGAAAATAAATAAGAGGATTTTGGGAAAAAAAAATTAAAGAATTATTTGACCCAAAAAAAAACCCCAAAATCTTTTTTTTTGTTCAGAGTTTGAAAATATACACTAAATTTCTTTTACTTAGATAATCTATGTTTAGGTATGCAGGTTTTGACTAAGAAGAATAGAAGATTGATCACACGGCTATAGGAGAGTCTGCACCCCAATTTTTTATGTCCTCCAAAGTCTTAAACTCTCCTAGTATCGCACCCCGGATCTCTCCGACCTTTTCACAAGTGCAGCCCAAAAATTGAATTCAGATGTATATTCTTTTCTGCACTTCTGACCTTCATTTTTGGCTCTTCAATGTGAGAACAGCACATTTGGGTTAAGCCCTGGGAGTATTCCATTTTGAAGAAAGGCACTGCTTTGAATTTCTTTACTGTCTAGCATTTGATATTTTGAATGAGCGTTGTCCCTAGTTCATATTTTTTTTCTGAAAACTCTTTGTGTGGCACATAGCGCAGAGTCTGATAGATAAAGTTCTCAAAGTTTTTTTTAATGAAACTCAAACTTCTAGGTAAATGTGGATAAAAGGTGGAGTAGAAATATTTATATAAATTAGTTCAAACTTTATTCAACAAGCATTTAACTCAAAATTCAGAAAATTTTTTTTTTACTCTCAAGACATAATTGAGTATGAAGCTATAGTCCCTCTCTATCCCTTTTGAATTCTTCACAGGTCGTTTGTGATGGATGAAACAGAGAACAGTGCCATCTTCTACCTTCACTTCTACGAATGGATCGTATTTCGTTTCAAGATTCATAAATATCTTTACTTAATTTTTAAATCCAAATTATACATTCCGTTATTGTCAGACAATGCTTTTAAGTAGACCTCAATGCGACCGTCAGTGCAATTCGTCGTACCTGCATTTATTAAGCTATATTTTATAAGTGTATCTTGAATTAATAATATGATTGGCTCCTGAAGCAGAAGAAATTCCAAATATCTACTCGAAATTTTGATCTTAAGAATTTTGTCTCTGAGTATATCTTGCCTATTATGAATGCTCTGAAGTGAGTTAATTGATGTCATTCATTGAAGGGAAAGTAGAGACAGAAGCTGATTTTCCATGAGATTATGTTTAAAAATCCGCAACCTCATCACTAAAAATGTAAACAGTAAGGAGACACTCCTTATTAAAATATCAAAAAGAAAAATGAAACTTATCTAAGTTCAAATGTACAATAAAAATTAAGCAACTTATGTACTTAAGAAACTCGAAGACTTTTAAAGCTTCCTCAAATTACTTTTTGCCTATCAGAATGGTGTTGTTTGTCAGAGTAGCTTAGAAATTTTCGCAATAAAAATGCCTTAGTACCTATCTAAAGTCTTCATCCTCAGTTACAAGCTCCAAGCTAAATAGTACTGGTGGACCCTCAGGCCAAGGGTTTGGCATTCTAATATCAATTTGGTTGATTTGGTTGAGTTAGATCTGAACATCTTGAGATTGATTGCCCTGAGAATAGGTGTCCGCAAGCAGAATTAGAATGTCATCTGTTAACTTTTGAGCAATTTCTCTTATTTCAACAGCAGGACTATGATGTATGAGGTTTAAGATGCCAATTTGGAACCAAGATTAAGTAGCAAGTCTTTTCATCGCACCTTCAGCTTCGATGATGTGCCCAATGATATGTTTTTTGATGTGCTCAGAAATAGTAGTCCCTCTTTGGTTTAATCTTTCCAAATTAGTAAATAAAGCTTCCAATTTATAGTGCAACTTTTTAGTCTCCTCACCAATCTATGAAGAGATAGTTACGAGCTCATAAAGTTTTCCAACAATATCAAACACTACCATTTCGCAAATATCTTGTAGTGAAGTAAAACTTTAGTAATATATTTTAAAGTCTAGTTTAATTTATATAAATACCAAAAGTCTGAGGCAACTAACTCTTTTAAATTAATAACCCTGCTCTCACCACAAAACACGTAATTCTCCTCTCTTAGAAAAATAATAAATTTAACTAAAATGCAACCAGAGCAGACTCTATCAGAATCTATTTAAGATCAGTTCAAGGTCGGACTCTCCTTAAAAGAGCAGGTATCAATTGAGCATTATAATAATTTCTTCTTCTCTAGGCTAAGAATGTTGATGCACCTAAGAAATTCGACAAGGTGCAGCAATTTGTGAAGAAGAAAGTTGCAAACCCAGAGCAGCAAGAGCAGTTCCTGATCCCCATTTACAATGAAATTGGAATCTTGTGTAACATCCTCTCCATGGCTCATCTCCAAAAAGAGGACCACAAGCTGTGCTAGGAGTTGCTAAAAAAAGGCGGAGCTCTTCACGGAGCACAATGATCGAATCAGAGCCCTCACCTATAATAGCTATGCCTGCTTCTTCCGCAAGACCAATAAACTCAGAAACGCTTTGCAATACTTGGAGATGGCTTTGGATTTAGAGTACTCTCAAATTAATCTCTCCAGTGAACTCTCAGTCGGGGGTCTTAAAAATTTGCAACCCCGCGAGATAAACTAGCACTGATTGAAAAAGCGCCCCCAATGTTTGCTGCTTATATTATTTAAACTGTGGGAACAAGAAGTGAGTGAAAATGCTGCTTTTTTGTGTTTTATTTTTAATTGAAGTTCTTAGTCGCTTGCCCTCTTTCCCCCGTAAATTAAAGTTGGTTTCTTGGAGATGGGAAAAGGGAGGAACCCGGTTAATTTTTCGGTATATTTGTTTATATTCAGGTTCAAATTTACTGAAGTCCAATTTTTTGCCCATTTTCTGTTAAAAAATTTTTAGGGATTTTTTAAATTTAAAGGGTTTAAATTTTTTTTTGAAAAAAAAGGGGTGGAATAACCCTTTTATTTTAGCTGCCCCCCCTATACTGCTTTTCGCCCCTCCCCATCAGTTTCCTTTTGTAGAGGGTTTGGGCCTTAATAGGGTAGCCCAAAAAAAAGAAGGGGAAAAGGGGTTAGGTTCAAACTTTTAAACATTTACATTTTTGATTTTTTTTTCTTTGGGAAGGAATCAATCTTTAAAATAAAGAACCCTTTTGAAAATGCTTTTTTCTTTCCTTTTTTTAGGAATTTCCCAAATTTAAGATTGGAGTCCCAAATTCTCGTTCAGGAGAGCTAAACCTTTTTATCGGGGTTTGGGGCTATTCAACCCGGGGCGTTTGAGATTAATGGAGTCTTTTTTTAAAAAGGGAAAGAACAATGAAAGGGGTATACTCCCGGGAAATATTTTGGGTTAACCCCCAAATTTTTCTAAAAATTTTTGGGGGCCTATAGTAAATTGATTGGAAAATCTTTTTTTGGAAAAAATCTAAGGGCCAAAAATTTTTTCCTTTTTCTTACCCTTTCATAATTTTTTTAGATGTTGATTCTTTTATTTTAAAATTCATTTTAAACTTGTATGGAAATTTGGAATGGAAAAAAATTAAACAAATTGGGGAATTTTAATAAAATGGGCTTTTTTAAGCAAAGGGGGAAATGAATCAAAAAGGGAAAATTTAAATCTAATTCACTTAAACCAAAACCCTTTTTTTTGAATTAAAAGAATAAACCCCCTTTCCCCTTTTGCACTTTCTTTATTTTTTATCTTTTCTTACTTTTAAAAGGGGTTTTAACAGTGCAGTTTGATTAAAATCCATTGCTTTCTGGGAAATAATTTAACCCAAAGTTCTCTTATTAAAAAAAATAATTATACCTTTTAAGAAAAAATTTGGGTAGAATCTTTAAAAAATTGCCCCTTTTTTCATTGAAAATGGATCTTATATTTGGGTTAGCCCGAGGACCCCCCGAACTTTAAGTTTAAAAATTCTTTAGGATTCTGGTTTGGGGGTGAATCTTTGGAATTTTCAGAGACGCAAACTAGGATTCCCGATTTTTTATAAATTCAAGCCTTTTTTAAAATTTTGCCACGTTAGTCTAAAATCCTTATTATCAAGGGAAAAACTTTTGCTTTAAAACTTAAGGGCTTTGTTTCTCTCTTTAACCCCCCAATTGCCTTTTCCCTTTCTTAAACCCGTGCAAATTTGGCCCACCTTTTTCTTTTTATTAGGCCAATTCCCAAAAGAATGTTTTTCTGCTTAAGTTAAAATTCCCAGCTTATTCAGGTATTCTTTACCTTTTTATTTTAATAATTCCTTTTTTTAACCTTCATCTTAGTTTTCTTCTGTTTAATTGGTAAAGCCCGGGCCCTTTGAAATTACCCCTAAAAATGTTCTGATAGTTTTATATGGTTTCCCCTTTCTTCTATTTCCCCAAATTTCCTAGAAGTTTTGTTTTATTAAAAAAAACTTTTATAAATTTTTCTATTCAGACTTGCCCCTATTGGCCGACTGACAAAGAGAAAGGGAAAAAAAAGGGTAGTGGGAATGATGAACAAACAGTCGTTCATAAAAATAGAGATGCTTTAAAAGAGTGAGGAAATTCAAAGCAGTGCTTTCTTCAATGCAGGGGAAAACTCGCCAGGTGAATCCAAGAGTCGCGTTTTCACAAAGTGAAGAGACATTTAAAGGCCCGCAAGTGCAAGAACAATAAAAAACAAACTAATTCAATTTTTAGGCTGCAGCTTGTGAAAAAAGGGCGGAGAGATTTAAAGGGAAATTGGAAACTTTAGAATTGGGGAAAAGGCTGCAGGGCTTGCTCTTTTTGAGCGCGTGTGATAAAACTCTTATTCCTTTTTTAAATTTGAAAACCCTGCCATGCCCAAGAAAAAATATATTAAGTTTAAAAAATTTAGTTTTTATATTTTCCCAAAACCCCCTGAAAAGAAAAGAAAGTTATTGGGTTTTTTCCCTTTGGGTAAAAAATTAATTATTTTTAGTTATTTCGCGAAATCGTCTTTTTTATTTTCCCCTAACTTTGGGAAAAAATTTTTAAATTCCTCCAATTTATGATTTTAAATTTAAAAAAACGCCCAATTTGTATTATGTGAGATCTTTGAATATAAAATTTAATATGGGTTTATCATAGTTTGAGTAAGCAGCCGGGTATGTATATATTAATTTGGGGAAAAAAAATTTTTCCGGAAATTTAAAATTTTCATTTTAAATTTTGATTTTAAAATTTAAAACCCCCAAAAAAGGGAAAATTTTTCAAATAAAAGTTTAAAAAAAGAATGAAAAATTTTAAAAATGAAATACTGCAAATTATTTAGGACAAAAAAAGAAAGAAAATTTCAGAATTTGAAGGGGTTTTTTTACGTGAAAATACATGATTTATACAGTTTTTAACAAGAGAGAGTCTTTTTTTGCGTGTCATTAGCGTTTTCTACCCAATTTTACGTATTTCGTCTCTGCTCAGCTTTTTTTTTTCAAGAATTCAATTTTTTCATCCCCAAACTTTTCCCAGTATATAGTTGGGGGTTACTCTCAATGTAGTGCTTTCTCTTACATTTGATGATTTTGGTTGGGGGTTTTTTGGGGAAAGTGAGGGGGTTTTTCTTTCTTGCTCTGAAATGACACTTTATAGTCAGGCTTGTAGATTGGCTTCCTCCATTAATAATTGCTAAAATGGAAATGATTAATGAAAACTTAATTTACTTTTCACTCTAGACTAATAAATTAATTAAGAATTCTTAAAACACTTAATGTTTTAATGCAAACTGTCTTAATTCTCATCTTAAATAATTTCTCTACTAAAGAATCAGTGTTTCACTAATCTTAATTAATCTCAAAATAGTCTTAATTAAAGTTTGCTAATTCTTAATTAATTTATTAGTCTAGAGTGAAAAGTAAATTAAGTTTTCATTAATCATTTCCATTTTAGCAATTATTAATGGAGTAAGCCAATCTACAAACCTGACTATAAAGTGTCATTTCAGAGCAAGAACAGAGTAAACCTCCTCACTTTCCCAATGAAACTAACGCAAAATGGCATCAGAATGCTGAAGAGAGAAGCAGCTACATTGAGAGTAACTCCAACTATGATATCTCGGAAAGATGAGACTGAAGACATGAATTCTTGAGAAGAGAAAATGCTGAGCAGAGACGAAATGCACGTAAAACTTGAGGTAGACAACGCTAATGAGGCACGCAAAACAATGACTCTCTGGCTTGTTCAAACTGTATAAATCATGTATTTTGCACGTAAATAAATACTCCTTCAAATTCTGCAATTTCATCTTTACTTCAGATATTTTGAAAGCCAGTCTCTCGGTTAATAAATTTGGAGAAGCCACAATTAAGTTCAATATGCAAGTAGACTTCACTAAGACTTGTACAAATCTAGATTCAAAAGATATTCTTTTATAAATCAAATCTTAGAAGGATGAAGGCTTAGATTTTTAATGGGCAGTTGTAAAATGCTATTATACGTTCAGCCCCAATTTTTCACTACCAGCTAGGAAGCCAGCTTGCCCAGTAAGTAGCCATTGCTTTTCGTCTTTTTACTGAACTTTAGAGAAATGGCATTAAATTCATCCATGATTGGCAAGTTGCAGTCCATAAATTTCCCTAAAATTGTAGGATTTAATAAAATAAAATTACCTTTTTTTGACATTTTTCTAGCAATACTCGGCCGACAAGAAGCGCTTACAGTACCAAGTTTTAACCCAGATGGCAAGTACTTCGTCCTCATTCGTCTAGGCCTTATAGAAGGAGACTGAAAAGCTTTTGAAAAATTAGGAATGAACGATAATATTTACAAAGTATAAGTATTCGATTAGAATTTAAAGATCCTACTATGATTTCATTTAAGAGAAAAGAATACTTACAAGTCATATTCATAAAAAATGGCATCATAAGAGAATTTTATAGACGGATGCCCATTTCACTCAACTACACTTGCTAGAGCTAGATACCCTCATAAATTGATACAGAAAGTAATTATTCTTATTATATATTTTGATATATTAGGCTTATTGTACAAAAGTCGAGGTGTGTTGGCAGTGGGCAAAACAGCAATGAATACTCTTGTGATAGGAAACTTTATTCTCAATCTCTTGATGTAAAAAGAATTTTCTAATCTAATTTAGGTCTCAAAGTTTATCTTACATGTGGGGAATGATAAATACATTACAGTTAATACTCATAATGCCTTTATTCGAGATAGACTTTCCTTCAAACGCAATATTCTTTTATAGTTTCTTGGTATCTGTGAGCTCATTCGATATTTTACCTACTGATTAAATTAACAAAGCAACTTTCGGAATATAAGAATCGTCTGGAGATTAAGATAGTGAGGTTCAGTAAAGTTTTAGCTCAAATTTTGAGGATATGGATATCTTTTGAACTCTATTTCAGAATTTTTTATTTCAAACTTGACTTTTATATGCTATGGATCTTTTGATATAATTTAAAACTTGGGAAGCATGTTTTACTTTTATCTAGCTATTGTTGGTATTTATACGCTTATACTTTTCACGAAGCTGCTTTAACTGAGAAAAATTTACGAATGGTTAAAAAAGAAGTTTCTTTTTAATACACTTCTTAGATTTTTTCTAGAAGGGTACTTGCAAATAGCAATCTCTTGCATGATTAGCTTTAACCAAGTTTACAATTGGATTTTTTTTATTTTAAAAGTTGATTTCAGTAATGGAGAAAAGAAATTTGCAACTCTCAACAGTTCAATAATGCTGACTTTCCTTATATTATACCCTATCATAATTGCCATTGTGACTATAAAGAACAAAGGAAAAGCCAATTAAGAAGTAATGAAACAAAGAATTGGTAGCCTTTTTGAGGGATTAGATATCACAAAGAAGTGGGCTATAGTATACAATTGCCTATTTACTTTAAGAAGACTGCTTACAGCTTCAATATGCTTCTTCCTTGTTTCTTTTCAAGTGTTTTAGATTTAGCTATTTGTGATAGTGAATTAATTGTGGATGACTTACTGTTTACATGTGCGTCCCCTTGAATTTAAGAAGCAAAATAACTTGGAGATTTTTAATGAAATATGTTTGACCGTGGTTAGCTACAGTATGTTTTGTTTTACATCGTTAATTGAGGATCCCTAGGTTTCTATTGCTATTGGATATTTAATGATCGCTACTACTTGCTTTAATTTGCTCGCAAATATGGTTGTCATTCTTCATTCTTCTTATCCCTCATTCAAAAAAGCTATCAATAATTTATATCGAAAAATAAAATTTGCCAGCAATACGAAGTCTTATTAACTTGAAATTAAGCAAAGCAAAGGACTTAAAATTTTAGTAGAGAGTAAATTTAAAACGAAGACAGAAAGTAGATAACTTTCTAAAGATTCGTAATACTAAGATTTTTAAAATTCTCAAGAAATCGGCGAACATTTTTATGATTAGAGCAGCAAATCTGTAAACTCTTAATATATTCTTCCAAGTTATGATGCAACCTTATGCAATATTCTAAATTCAGAATGGGATACTAAAGAATCTTAATTAACAGATACAGTCAATCACTTAACCGAGAATGAGAATCTTTCTAAATTTTATGAGTAATCAAATAGAATCAGATTGAATTTTAAAAATCCTTAATTAAAGGCAAAAGTGAATTCTCGAATAAAAAACGCTGGTAATATATTTCCCACAGAAAACAGTGATTCTATACTTAATGCCGATGCATCTTATAATCTTTAAAATGAAGAAGTTGACTATGCAAACGATAAAATGAAAGGATTTTACGATCTTAATTAGAAAGATCAACCCTAAATAAATTAGATCCTGCAAAAGATTAACAATGTTGCATATTAGGTTAAAATACCTTAAAAAAGCAAGACTCAACCATAATGATATCTCATTAGAAGACAATAAATTAATAATTTACATTACATTTATAATTAAATCTTTCTAAAAAGGAAATTAACTTTAATCTCATTAAATTACTTTAAAAATATATAAGCCGATTATTGAGGATAATTTATTCATTTTAAAATTTGAAATTTTGTGAGAGATATATATTTTTGAAAGAGAAAATGGAGGGCTTTTAATGTTCGCAACTTATTTTAAGAGTGTGAGTAACCTTGAATTTTTATTTCATGATATTCATTTTTTAAACTATTTTATATTATTTCCAGAATAAGTAAATGTCATAAATATAAACTTAATATAATGAATGAAGTGATATGACTATTCTCTCAGTAATTAATTTTCAAATATTTATAATAAGTAAAATCATATAATAAATTAAATTTGTCTTAATATGATAAAAAGATTGTTGTCATTAATTTATAGGATTCCAAATAAAAAATGAATTAAATTTACAATTACCCACATATGTTTCTAACTTATTAAATAAGTGCTATTAATTCTGAAGAAATACTATCTTTTGGTGTAAAAATATTTAAGCTATCAAAATCTTGTTTGGATATTCTTCTAAAAGATTTTCCGGCTCGAATATATATTTTTATAAGCAATCTAAATAAAAGAGTTATAGTTATTATTTTTGCTTTTGTAAGTTAAAAAAAGATAAAAAAAATATTCTTATTTGGCCGAGTATTGATGAAACCTAATATTTTAAAGAGATTTTTTAGTCTATATAAATATGAAGTAATATTTTTAATCTGAAGACGAGACTTCTTCTACAATTTTAATTTATAAATTAATTTCAATTCATGCATCTTTTATCAACCATATTTTCCATTTTAGCCTAAATTACTCCCATTAATTCTTATTATTTTATCTTTCTACTTTTATTTGAGGCAGTAAAAAAGTAATTAAAATATTATGATTAAACACGAAAAAGGTAGTTCAGCATGATATTTTTAGCTCTTAAGATTATATGTATTAAATTTTGGGAATATAACCTTTATAACTAAGCCTACTCTCTCCCAGATTTGCAGATAAACTTCGGATTGCCAAGAAAAATCTATTTCAACCTTCATCTAAAAAATAAAATGCTCTTCGGATTGGCTAAATGTCGCAGATTCATTTTATGCGAAGCTAATCAAGCTAAGATCTTCTTAAGTATACTAAAAACAACATTTTTAATGTTTCTGATGATGTAAGATTGTCCTTTCTTCCTATATTAGATATAGATTCAACTTCACTCAGAGTTAACTTTGCTTTGAAAGACGTGAATACCCTCTACTTTTCGGCACTCAAAATTCGACAGAAACAGCTAAAGGCACCTAAATCATAAGCTTAGATTTTTCTAGTGCTAATGATTTAGCACTTGGGGGCCAAACAAGGAACACAAATTTTTATCCCGGTTCAACATGGTCGTCGTATAGGCCATTTATAATTGTTTTTTATATTAAAAAAATATTATATATTAAGATAAATAACTTATCCTTCCTCTTTCGTCTAATTTAAATTTTTCTTTCTTTATTAATTTATAAAGGGAAATTAAGATATTGACAAATACGAAAATAAATTGACTAAAGTTTAATAAAATAATAGTTTCTCGTTACATTGTGCCAAAGATTGCTTCTTAATATAAGTATCTTGGCTTTATTACCATTATAATATATCTATATTTCTTAATAAGAACCAGAATATTGTTATTTAAGCCTAAGAAAATTTCTTCCTCTTTTAGTAAGCTTAGTTTTTCTAACTTTAAATATCTTATAATAGCATTTTACTTATTTATCTCTCATGTTAGTTGAAATTGAAATTAATGATGAATTTAAATTTTATTTATTTACCTTCTTCATTATTTTCCCTTTTTTTTTTAATTGTTCATGGTGGCGATGGAAATATAAAATTTGGGAAGGTTCTAGACACTATATCTTTCAATTCAATCATTGACTTAAAGTACACCCACGATGATAAAATGATAGTTGGCTATTTTGAAGAGAATGGCCCTTTGTCTCTCATTTTTTTCAATTCATCATCTGGACTGATTATAAAATATATTCAGATTATGGATTAAACACCTGATTCAATACCTGCCCGAATTTAAATGGATGGCGCTGGCAAAATGTGGTTTAATTATATCAGCCCAGATTTTATAATGCTGGTTACAAACTCAACTTTAACATAAAAAATACTGTTTTTAGTCCTTTTATTAGTTATTAAAGATCGAATTGAAACAAAGTTTTGAGAATGCTGATGGAAGAGAATCCCTATAATTGCTGAAATATAAATAAGAAAAATTAACATTTTTTAAAAAAAGAAATTTGGTCTTAAGCACTAGATTTTAAAAAAGTGTTTTTTCCCCTTTTGGAAAAAATAAAAATTTTGCCAAAAAGGGACAAATTAAAAATTATTTTTAAATTTTATAATCCCTTTATTTAAAATTATTGGTTTTAGTACAATGCGAAACCCACTCTAATTAAATCAACGATTCTAAGTCTTAACTACATCGGTATAGAGAGTGCTACTACCATAACTGTAGCATCTCAAATTCAGTTAGCTTCAGACATAAATTCTTATTCAATAAAATACTACAAAAGTTGGGTGATCCCAGATCAGCTTTTGTTTTCCTTTTATCTGTGCACTGCAGACCCTTGTCATTATGGAATTGGAAGCTTGAATCCTTCAAATAGCGTCATTAGCTGGACATTGAGATCTTAAACAACTGCGGGCTATAAGATATATGATATAGATGCTGTTTATGATGCTGGGAATGATTATTATTTAGGGAGGATGTTTTTTATTTATTTAATAAATCAAATATTAAAATTTGCAAAATATTAATTTTCAATTTAAAATTATAATTCGGAATTTGACTTATTTTGCCAATTTTTTTCTTAAAATTTGTTCCATTTAAATTTTTTTAATATATAATAAAGTTTATTGTAAACTCACTACAATCTTCTATAAGTAAGAGATTTAAAGAATGAGCCTTTAGTATATAGTGATAAAGAAATGACGCAATTATGATAATAAGAAATGAGTTAATTATATATTTCAGATAATTACCAGGAACAAAAAAGTCGAGGCGGGCACTTATATCAGGCCTTTCTCTTTATAGCACTTTATTAAATTTCAATATGGGTTAAAATTCAATAATCTTTATTCATCTTATTAAAATGAAAAATAAATACTCTAATTTATTTCACCTGTGCTAATGAAGGCATAGCTATAACCATTTCAAAGTAAAATATTATGTGCTTTAAAAAGTATTATAGGCTTACTTAAACAGCTAATTTAGGTTATTAGAGGTCAGAAAGCGGAAGCTAATTTTATTGCGCTGGATTGAAAGCGATATCTTCAACTCAATCTGTTGGCTTTTTTGTGGATAACAACTATGCGAAAAGAATATATTTCTACGAGGCCAAATGGTAGTCTTCCTTTATTTTTAGAGAGGTATATTTAGCTCAGATTCCATCAGGGGCTGTATAGAATTTTATCTCAACAAAGACCCACATTAAAAGTTCTATGAATGGGTACTTCGTTGGAGGGATCAAAGATTCTTAGATTCATCCTTTTAGTTGGAATAGTTTTATAGGCTTTGTAATGTCGAACCGCCATGAAAATAGCTGTTGGGTTTTCGGAGATACAGGAAGTGGAGTAGCAATTAGTGGTACAAATTTAGCTGTATCTACACTTACATTTGATAGCTTATTCTCGATAACTAAAACTACTAGCTCATATACCTTTGGGATATAATCAACTACAGGGGTAATTATTGATTTCTCTACTAATTTTAATCCTTTCTGCAATACACCTCTTAATACTGCTGTGAAGTAAGGTATTGCAAAGACATTTACATATGTTATATCGAGTCCAGAAATATTAAGTTATCAGTCTGTTTTCACTGTGTCTAGTGTATGTGAGGATGATGACATCTCCTATTATGCAATTATATATAGCTTATCAGGGATTGCTATTAGAATAAAAGATTGAATAAGTGAATTTTGAACTTAATAAATTTACTTAATATTTTTCCAACATTTTTTATAATGTTTAAAACTATTACTTATCTACAAATTAGACATATAAGATAAAGAAAGAATTAAAATTTGGTGTTTAAATTTAGTATTTTAAATGTTATAAATAGATGAATTATTATAATTTTATCCACAACTTGATGTTATAAAGGAATTTTTTTAAATTAGAATTAAGCTTGATAAATGCTTAATTTCATTATATACTCATTTCGTGATTGCTAAAAATATTAATTAAGATTCTTAATAAATTTTAATTTGTTTTGAAGCCATACTTTAAATAATAAAAGATTGTTTTAATCTTTTGTAATTATTTTAAAACATTGTAATGTTACGGTAGATTAGCAGACACTTCCAAGCTGGATTTAATTTAACTCAACAGCAATAGAACTTAGAATATAGACAGATGATTTTGCAAATTACCTTGTCTACTCTGACACTATGATTTACATCTATGGGTATATGACTGCAGACCCAACTTAGAAGGATTTTCAAACAGTAAGATTAATCCTCAAGAGTGACTGCACTACAAAAAGCTTCGTAGTTTTCAATGATAATCCAAAAGCAAGCACCCTTATATTCAATCGCAATTCTGGAGATCATAACTAAAATCATCTCAATATTAAAATAAATTTTAGAACAACAGTAATATTTGGAAGCTTTATTTTATATTTAATAGTTAAGATTATAATTAGTTCAGGTAATTAAAAAATTATACTTAAGAAGGAAAAAGTGAACAGTTTTAGCAATTTTAACAGAAAACCTTATATTTAATTCTAAATGATTATTAAATATAATAGATAAATAATTTCTCCTTAAATAATAAATATTGTTATTGGGAAACGTATTTAATTACAAAATTAATATAGAGCTTAAACTCCTCAAATTTAAACAGTGATACTTTTTAATTTAAAGCCAGATCTTAAAATGAAATTTGTTTTAATTTTCAGAAATATTTTCTCTAATGAAAAGATTATTCAAAGTAACTCGTATCTTAAAAATAAAGTATAAAGTTATATGAAAGAAATCATATAATCTTATATAAGAAATAATTATATTTTAGAAAATGAAAATCTATCATATAAAAAATATTAAATGAAAATGTGTAGTTTTACTCTAAGATTTCTCATTTTGAATAGAATCGAGAATTTTAACGATTTATTCATATCTAATTTTATAAATTTAAGATCAGCTTATAGTATTTCCATTATTTTCAGCTGACTCGACGACATGTTACATAGAGTAAAATGTATATGATTCAGATGGAACTAGTCCCCATCCTACCTCTATCACTTATATTGATGGAAATTATTTAAAATTTCAATAGATATAGTAGTGGTTTCAACTCTGATTTTTCAAAAACTTTTCAGTTTCCTTCTCAAAAGCCTGGACGAAGGAGAACGAAGCTCTTGTCTGCTATCCTAAAAGTTAGAACTTTTAGGGCTCTTTGTCTCCCAAGTATTCATGGACAAGGTACTAGATCTGCTAAATGGAAAAAGTCAGCTTCAGCTCATTGAGCGTAAATCGATAACTTCATAGACACAGATATCTTGCAATATGTGAGAAAACTTTAAAAAGCATTATATAAGACTAAAAAAGTGGCTTCTTTACAGTAAAAACTGGCTTTCTAGCCACTAGTGCAAAATCGGGGCAGAACAGATAATATAATTATATCTTTGACCTTCCTTTTCAATATAGTATAAGTTTTTACCCAAAATAAAAGCATTCAATTGACACTTAAGTCAATTTAGAATTCAAAAATATCTAAAACTTAAGATGGAAATATCGTGTAAATTGTATATCGATTTATTTTCTAACTTTTTAATTCTAAACTTCAATAATTACATCAAAGATAAGAGCCATTTAATTCTAGATACTACTGCATTTTTATCTCCTACTATACTCGATCTTAAACTCAAGATTAATTACGAATCCTCCACCATTCAAGATTGGTATAATTTAACTATAGATATTAGAGGAGCAGCCTCTAATAATGGTGGTGGCAATGGAAACTAAGATCTTGATGGATCCTATGGAAACTTTGACTTTTTAAAAAATTCTGGTCCTCCAGCCTTTATAATTCCACTTAATGAACTTATTGTTGTTGAAAATGAGGAACTAGAATTTACTTTTCCAGAAGTTATTGATCCGGATGGAGATGGCTTCAAATTTTAGAAGATAGATTGCAAGGATGCGAGCACTTTTGTAAAACAAAAAGGGGAAAATTAGTTGTAAATCTCTCCTTCTAGATAATAAATAGGTAAGAATAGATATCTTACATTAATTTTTTTAGGGAAATACTAGTGTAAAATAACGCTTGTAGATACTAATTTATATCAAAAGAGCTAGGATTATTATCTCAGTATAGTTGTCCAAACTAGTGAGAGTTGAGAAATAGAAAATGAATTACTGGAGAACATTTTTAGGAAAAATACCTCTGCAATTTTAAAAGCAAGACTCTCTGTAAATAAATTCGGAGAAGCTACCATTAAGTTCAACATGCAGGTTCACTTCACTAAAACTTGTACGAGCCTGAATTCAAGGGACTTGCTCTTAAATATCATATCTTAAAAGAAAGAGATAAGTTAAGAATTTCGATGGGCAGTTATAAAATGCTCATTAAACAGTATAAATATCCGCTTAGAATTTTAAGATCCAAAGATTATCTCATTTTAGAAAAAAGATTCTTTAGAAGTCATATTCATTAAAAATGGCCTTATAAGAGAGGCTCAGAGTAGGATGCCCATTTCACTTAACTACAGTTGCTAGAACTGGATTCCCTCATAAATTGATACTAATAGTACTTACTTTGTTTACATTTTGACGAGTAATATAGGCTTGCTATATTAAAGCAGAGGTGTGTTGGAAGTTGGCAAAACAGCAATGAATACTCTTGTGATAGGAAACTTTATTCTCAATCTCCTTATGTAATAACTATTTTCTAATCTTTATTAGGTCTCAAAGTTTATCTTACATGTGGGGAATGATTAATACTTTACAGCTGATACTAACCATGCCTTTATTCGAGATAGATTTTCCTTCAAATGCCATTTTCTTTTATAGCTTCCTGGTATCTGTGAGTTCTTTTGATGTTTTACCAACTGAATAAATTAACAAAGCAACTTTCGGGATTTAAGAATAGTCTGAAGACGATGATAATGAATCATAGTAAGGTTTTAGCAGCAATTTTGAGGATATGGATATCTTTAGAACTCTATTTGCAATATTTCGTTTTAACCTTGACTTTTATATGCTATGGATCTTTTGATATAATTGAAAACATGGGAAGCATGTTTTACTTTTATCTAGCTATTGTTGCAATATATTCGGTTATCCTTTTTGCGAAGCTGCTATACTTGAGAAAAGTTTATGAATGGCTAAAAAAGAAGTTTCTTTTTAACACACTTCTGAGATTCTTTCTGGAAGGGTATTTATATTTTTTGAATTTTTAATGCATTCATTTTATACTATGTAATAATAAAGTTCTTAAACTTAAATTAACTTTAATTATGTATTTGCTATAAGTAGCGAATCTTGCGATGTGCGACTGAAGTAATTTAACAAAAGATTATTTCTTAATCAAATTGACGCACTTTGATATATACGTTGGGCCTATATTTCTTGATATTCTATCTTCAGGGGTTGATTTTCATTGTGCTTTTTGTTACTTATTATAAGGGGCAATGTAGGTTCCCAGAAAGGAAATTCGAGTAAAGAGCGTGGAATCGAGAAATTTATTAAGACAAAGATAGAGTAGGTACTTCTTGGTTTCGAAGGATATAAAGAATATCTCAAAAAGAAATGGGCTGTGATTTATAACTCTCTAATTTACACTTTAGAGACTGACTCATTTATTTGACAGAGCTTCGATATGCTTCTTCTTGCAATTTCTTTTTCGAGATATGAATTAGAAAGCTAGTGAGGAAGAGCCTCCTTCACTAGCTGGCGAATAATTTGTTTACTAGCATCTACATATAGTATTATTATATAATCCTGTTGTCTACTCCCAAAAAGATAGATAAGCTGACACTAGAATAAAGGTAAACGCCTATAAATGAGTGCTGACCATGAACTGTGATTAAAGCTCCAAATCTAAGAGCAATCTTTTTTTCATCAACCCTTATAATCGGTTTAGGGACTAAAAGAGTATATTTTAAGTGAAATAGTTGAGAAAGTGCGAAAGCAAAATGGTATACTAAAATCTGGTTTTTACCTATTTAAAGCTTGACCAAGGCCATTTTATCTCACATTGGTTACTTTAAGGGGGCACCTCACATTCTCGAGGCCTTGTCATTTTATTCCGCTTTTAAGTCTTACCAAAATTGATAAGGTGTTTTGATCTTTGTGTTGTCCAGAGAATGTATGAGATATTCAAATTATATTCAAGTCTATTTTTAACCCTTTCTTCTGCTATAAAGCTAAAAATACAAACCTTGCCACTGTATTTATAGTGACGTCATGGGCTGACAAGAGTACGCAAATATATTTTGCAAGTTAGGCATGTATTTTATTTATGCCCTGAAGATCATAGATCCTCTTAATTTTTAATTTCTTTTCCAGTTTTTTAGATTTAGCTATTTGTGATAGTGAATTAATTGTGGATGACTTACAGTTTACAAGTGCGGCCTCTTGAATCTAAGAAGCAAAATAACTTGGAGATCTTTAATGAAATATGTTTGACTGTGGTTAGCTACAGCATGTTTTGTTTTACATCTTTTATCGAGGATCCCTAAGTGTCTATTGATATTGGTTATTTAATGATCGCTACTACTTGCTTTAATTTGTTCGCAAATATGGTTGTCATTCTTCATTCTTCTTATCCCTCACTCAAAAAGGCTATCATCAATTTAAAACAGAAAGTTAAAATTGCCATCAACTCAAAATCGTCAAATATACTTGAAAAAGATAATAATTAAAGTCTTTCTAAATTAGTGGAAGGTAAGTTTAAAATAAATAAGGAGATTCTTGGTACATTTTTAATTAAATTAAAGATAGGAATAAATAGGAGTAAAGCTTTCTTAACTTCTTTTCAGTTTATTTAAGCTTTCTGCAAACTCCAATCACTCATTCATTTTCATGTTATAATTGATTCCAGACATGGCTATTTCAGTCAATAATTCAGAAAATAAAACAGTCTCAAATATATAAAATTCTATAAATTAACCTGATCAACAAGCACCACAAGTCACTTCAACGGATTGTAGATTGTCCCCTAACACTCTGGGTTATGAAGCAGTTTGGGTCCTCATAAAATAAAATCAAATTGAAATTTTTTTAATAAAACTCCTTCATAAAAAGATATCACTTGTAAATCCATAGAATATAAAAAGAAAGCACACAAATATTATTTTGCCACAAAGAACAACTGATCTATTCTCATGACTCGAATTGCCTTTACAATCTTCTAACATGAAGGAGGCGGGAGAGGTCATTTCTATATATACACATAACCTAGGATTCGTTACGAATTTCATTAATTCGTAGGCTTAAATACATTGATCCTACAAAGTATCTAACAAATGTTGCTATGTTTATTTGTTAGGTTAAAAGAGCCTAACGAGAGTAGACAATGAAGCTCAGCAATTACTCGATTTGTCATTAAAGGCAATTAAAACTAACCATAAATATTTTATTTATAAAGTCAATTTTGGCCATTATTTTAAGATATTCTAGTGTAAGGGGTTGGTAGTAAAGTCATTTATCTATATTTTAGATATTTAGTGTAGTTAAATTTGGAAATACTTATTTTTATATCAAGTTTTTGCAACTTATTTATTTATATAAGTTATTAAATTGTGAGGCATTAAATTTTTGAAGATAAATTAAATTATCAATTTAAAAATGAAATTTTGTGAAGGAGATATATTTGTAAAAGAGAAAATGGAGGGGTTCATATAACTCTACATACATTACTTATGCGTAAATTAAAAAAGAAAACTTGAAAAATAAGTAAATCTAATTTCTCTTTGAATAAACATAAAATTGATATCGTAAAAAGGGAATTTGTTTTTCTGAAGTAAAACTTAATTTCTTACAATAAGAAGGAAGAAATAAAATAAATAAATTTAGAAGTTATCAAAATTATAAAATATCTCTTTAAATGTATTTTATAAATATGATTTTACATTTGCAAACCATAATTTGGAGCTTTATCTGAAATACAAAGAGAAATATTTGATTATCATTTTCTATGATTTAAACTGATTCTCGTTTAAAATTTAACTCTCGGTAATCAATTTGAAATCAACTTTAGCAAATAAGATGCTAACTTTTAATGCTAAATTTATGATTTGAAGGATTGATTTTATTTTTATTATCTTATCAATTACGAAATAAGAATTAAAATAAGATTCCGCTCTATTAAAATAGTTAAGAAAAAAGAATTTAAACTTTTCAATTAATTATTGGAGTGACTTTATTTGAAAATTAAGCGGCATTAAATTTAAGGGATAGATATTACAGTTAAAATATTATGCTATTCTAAAGTCTAATTAAACAAATTGCACACCCCTCCTAAAAGAGCTAGTAAGCGGGTAAACATCTTAATAAACTGCTCAGCAATCTGATATTGTACACAAACAGGTTTTTTAAGATTTCTATTCTGCTTTCTAGCCGCAAAGACTGCAATTCTCTAATTAGATTAAACTTGCAACCTTGAAAGATAATTTGAAAGAGATGAAGCTAAAGCTACTCAGAGAGAGTGAGCTGGAATTAGATGCGGAGTATTAGAGGAGATATTAAAATGTGGGCTACTTCTTTTAATTACCAGACTGCTTTATTATGATTTACAAACCTGGCTGGAGTTTGGATGAGAAATTATTTAAGAACATAGATTTCCCAATTCTCAAAGCTTGGATGGAATAGAAAGCTACCAAGAAGCAGGAGTGCGTCATGCTCATTTAATTTGATGTAGCCAAAGTTGCGGATTACAATGAGGTAAGTTAATTAAGGTAGTCTTGCTTAACATAACAAATTATCCTTATAGAAAAAAATGAAGAAGGTTTTCGAAAGGGTCAAGTCTGCATTTTCGAAAGATTAGTAACCAAAGATCCTCAGATATATTTACAACACAGAACCTAACGTAGACATACCCTAGATTCTAAAAGCAGATGAATAAATGTGCATTAAGTATATACTACAAAGCATAGTATAAACTGTCGGGGGGGGGCCTTTCCTCGACAGTAAAATTTTATAATTAAAAAAGTAAGGTAAAAATATGTTTATAGGATAATTTTCTCTCCTGAATCTGATTCTTCCAATTATAGAGGCCTATTCGAACATCTAAGGCCTCAAATTTTAATCCTAATTCAGTCAATTAGGGGTCAGCTGCACCTAAATAAAATCTATATTTTTAGCAATTTTTTCGCTATTGTAAAATAAATTTAAACCGCTATTTTTGAAATAGTCCAATATATTAATTTAAACAAAATTTTTATCATGATAAATGGGCTAATTCTACAATTTTCAAGCTCTACTTCTTTCGGCTTATAGCTGAATCATGTTATGTAAGCAACAAATATTGCACTATTTCTAAATAGCGCTTTAAATTTATTTTACAATAGCGAAAAAATTGCTAAAAATATAGATTTTATTTAGGTGCAGCTGACCCCTAATTGACTGAATTAGGATTAAAATTTGAGGCCTTAGATGTTCGAATAGGCCTCTATAATTGGAAGAATCAGATTCAGGAGAGAAAATTATCCTATAAACATATTTTTACCTTACTTTTTTTAATTATAAAATTTTACTGTCGAGGAAAGGCCCCCCCCCAAACTGTCTCCTCAAATATTGATGAGAAGATAAATTTCTATGACAGCCAAATCCTATATCAATCAATGAAAGCTAAGAACGGCTTGCAAGACTACTATCAATACCTGATTTTAGTTTTTGGAAAAGTATTTCTACTCTTGAGACTAGGAAAATTGAGAGTCGCTTTTGAGCAGCTTCAAAATCTAGGGGAAATACTTCAAGACAAATCTAAGATCTTTATCGACTATGAACTTGATTAAGATGTAAAGCTGTTGCTTAAGAAAAATCTTCAAGACGGGGTTAAGGCATTAACATAGCTGAAACTCTTTGACTGGAGTTATTTTAAAATTATAGAAAGTCTTTAATCTTATGATAAAGGGCCTTTCCTGAATGTTTTCTATATGCATTTCTGGTTGATTTACAGCATGTTAAGGAGCATAACTATGAAGCCTTAGGATTTGCTTTTAGATATAGAAAGATACATTAGTCATTTCTTGAGAGTAGTCAACATTTATTTTATGGGATTTGAAGATGGAAAGGAGCTGCTTTACCCTCTGTGGTTAGTTAAGTTTCTGAAGCTTGCTATTCCTTTGATAGTGGATGCATCTGGATTCAGTTTGTAAAGTAAGATTAATCTCGAATTGCTCATACTTACTTTTTAGACTTGAATTAGAAAGGACTAGTAATCTCATTTATTCAAAAGCATATTTTTGCATTAGAACAAATCCAAAGAATTTCTATTAACAAAAATACAGAAAATGAAGATGATGGAACTCAAAATAAAAGAACTTATTAAAATGAAGCAGTGACAACATGTTTAGGATTATCTGAAGGAGACCCTAATTTGTAAAATGCCTAAAAGGTTCAGAAATTTTTAATATCTGAATATGAGAATATGACGAAATTAATTTAAAGACTAAATCTTTTACTTATAATAGAGCTGTTTTTTTATCACATTTTTAATTAAAAGCAAAGGTGCTATTTTAAAATTCGCTAAATGAAAATATTTTCTTATAGAGATTTTAGTTCTTTGTCACTTTAATTCTATTAGATGATTAATTTTTTTAATTTACGGCAAGTTAATTTTATTTAATATATCTTGGTCGAAGAATTCAAGAATCCATATAGCAAAAGATTTTGGGACTTAAAATTTAAAGTGAAGAAAATTTGTAGTGCTTAGAAAAAGAGTTGAAGCATTTTATAGAATACTCCAATGATGAAGGATGGTATGAAGCTATTTCTCTAAAATATATTTCCCACTTGCAAAATGCATTGAACTTTCATCCTATGATGGTGCTCTCAGTGTGTCTGTGCTTATTTATTTGAGAAGACTATAAACTCATAGACAAGGAGAGGGTCATGGAGTTTATGAGCTAGTCAATTAAACTATCTATCACTTAATAAGAAGGCAAAATAGTCCCAATTAGCTACAATCTCAAAAAGGTTATCATGAGTAATGATTTATTAAAGAAGTAACTCGAGATTTTGTAAGAGGGTTTTAATGAAAACCTGCAATTTCATTTCGATAATTAACAAATTAGAGTGGATTTAGGAAGAACCTAATCTGCTATTACTCTTATTCTTGAAGATAAAAGTCCTAAGAAAAAATTATTGAAAGAGAAGTAAGTGTAATTTGAACTCACTCACAAGCAACAATGCTTCTTAGTCTTAAATAGTTTGAACTAATTATAATTCAAAATCAAGGATAGCTTTGGCACTAATCAACTCAAGTAAATCAAGCTAAACTTAAACTTTGAAGCATAAGCACTAGATTCGATTGTAAAAAGACTTTCGATAGAGGACGAGGAAAGTAATTAGGAGAGAACTATAGATTAAATTGAATTCAGTAAATAAGATAAAAGTTGCGCTATAGATTTAAAAGAAGCCATCCAAATTAAAAATACTACATAAATCACAATACATACTCAACTTCTAGAAGGCAAAAATAAATTAAAATACAAGGAATTGCTTCTTTAAGAAAATTTCAAGGCCAAGATATAGATCGAGCTGCACGGAGGAGAAAATTTAGATAAATCAATAATCCTAAGCACCAAAATATTTAGATTTCAGGTATTTGAGCCAATCAAAGTCTCTATTTTGTAAGGAAAAATTCTCAAAATAACTAAGATCAAAACTAATTGTGAATTTATTTTTTTAAAAGAGCAAGTCGGATTACTTAACTCTATCAAAGATTGAGCTTGAGCAAGAAGAGTTGAAAGAGTGCTTTGAATTTGACTAAAATCAATCATAACAAGAAGAAAATTTATTGTCTAGAGATAATGAAGATAAAGATAATATTTATGACTAAGCTTTTGAAGTGTAGGAATGCGAGTATAGAAGGATATTGAGATAGAGTTATGACAAAGCTAAGTTGCTTACAATTAAAAGCTATCTCTAAGCTAAGGATTTTGATAAAACTTTTATTCAAGAGAAAGTAATTGACTTGATGACAGCTTAGGGTTTGAGTAACTAAGTGGCGCTATCATCTTCTTAAATGAATATTTATTTTATAAAGCTGTTAAAGCCGACAAGTTTAAGATCCGCTTTACTTGCGAGAAAGGACTGGCTATTCAAATTACTAAGGATTCAATAGCCCAAGAAGTCGCTTTCTAGTACAAAATATAAGCAACGGAAGAGCTGAAACAAAAGGGAATAGTCAAGTATAAATTTTAGGAAGATTAGATTTCTCAAAGCAATGGAAGTTTAGTTATTTCAGACTCTCTCAGCGGGAAAGTTCATGAAAGTGATGCTAGCTTTAGTCTGAGATGTACAATTCTAACATCTAAATAGGAAAGTGAAGATATTATGTGCCAGCCTCCAACCCCAGAATTAAATATCATCATTATTTATTTAATTAGTTGATAAGACAGGACAAAGGTTTTATGCTGGGAAACACTTTAGTTTAGAGAGAACTTATTATTGATAAAACTATTCACTACCCACACTTATATTAAAATGCACTTACTATTGTTGATATTTATAGCATTAGAATAAAAGTATTGAAATAATATAATGGATTTAAACAGTTTCCTCTTTCCAGCACCCACAAGCAGCTATACTATCCACGGTGGGGCTGGCGACATCCTATACATTCCTAAATTCAAGCTTAAGGAAAAAGAAAATGACTAACTGATCTCAAATAGGAATACTCTAGTCTACCAAGAGTCCCCCGTGCTAAAGACACATCGAACTATAATAACTAAACAGAATAGAGAAAGCTTAGTTATAGAAGAGGAAGAAAAAGAAGACTCTAAGAAAGAAAATAAAAAGGAAGCGTTGCTTCTAAGTAAGCATTAGAAAAGCTTTATAACACAAGATGTATAAGGGCAAGATGCCTTAATTACCATAAATAAAGACAGGAGCGATAAGGGTAGTCCGCTCAAAAAATCTCACAGCCAAATTAATATAAATGAAAACAGAGACAGCTCTTCTTAATATGAAAGAGTATTTAAGGGGTAAATATGATTATAAAAAAATTATTGAGAGCTATTTGCTTTAGTTATTTTACTTTTATTTCTGCGATAATAACTAGGAAGTATGACGATTAAACTGAGTTTGAATAAATTAAAGGCCATATACCTTGCGTCTATCTGCCATTTGCCTCAGGATCTTCGAAAGTTCTGCTCTATTTCCACGGAAATGCAGAGGACATCGGATTAGCATCTGAACTTTTGGATTACATGAGAACTTTACTAAGGGTAATAAATATTTTATAGCTTGCTTCCCTATTTATGTTAACCTCTCTGTCTATAGATACATGTGATAGCAATAGAATATCCTGGCTATGGAATTTATGATGGACAACCAGAAGCATAATAAATCATGGAAGACGCTCAGTCAATTTTTGTCTACTTGACAAGAGTGTAGAAGCTGCATGAGTCACAAATTTTGATCTTTGGAAGATCCATCGGCACTGGGCCAGCAGTGTTTCTCGGAGCTGCATTTAGTCCAGGTGCTCTGCTTCTAATGTCTCCTTTTAAGTCAATAAGGGACATTGTGCATGACTAGGCCGGGAAAGTGGCCTCCTACCTCATAAACGACCGCTTTCGAAACATCGACTTGATAGACAAAGTGGAGTGCCCGACTTTCATAGTCCATGGGCAGAGAGATACTCTGATAAGCTTCACCCACTCACATCAGCTCTTCATGAAGTGCAAGGGGAAGTGCTCTCTCAATTTGCCAGTGGATATGGACCACAACGAATTTGACTTCAATGAAGACCTAATCAAGCCCTTCCAAGTTTTCCTAAGGCAGTGTGGTATAACTACAGACGTGGATGTTGAGCAATTCCTAGTGGGGAAGGATGACGCAAACATCGACTGGGACTAGTTTCAAAGCCAAGTGCATGACGCTGGCCAGATCAAATTCCCAGAGAGCTTGTATGTGCTATAAATTAAGATTTTATTATATTTAAATGTGCCACCACACGATTTTCCCAAGACAAACTCTAACAGCAACCTATGGAATTGGATATTAAGAAAGTTCATGTGAATTCCTGCTCAATAAATTCTCATATATAATCTATATTTGCATTTATAAATTAACATTTTCAATTGTTTTTATGAAAGAGAGTGTGATAGTTGCATTTCGATATCAATATTTAGAAAAATATAAACTCTTTAATGAATTTTAAATAACAAAGCAACAAGAGATCAACAACCACTTCTTTGGAAATAAATATCATCACAACTAGCATCAAACTCTGAGAATGTAATACAAACAACCTCCTCAGAAATGTAAGTGACCCCTATGCCTTTTAAGTTAGTTTGTAGTTCCTTAAAATAAAGGGTACCCTGGGGGCCCCATGTATCAATAGAATGGCTATGGAGCACAACCTTCGCAAGGGATGCCTCCAGCCAAAATGGGTAGCGGAGTTGGCCAAAATCTGATGAGTCAAGGTCCTGGCTCCTAGAATCCAGGTGGCATCTCTGCCTCCAAAATTTAAAAAGAGCTGCCCATCTTCAACAGCGCATACGCAACTTTGCGAAAACTACTAACAGACAAGAGAGCTCCAGTGTCCCTTCATGATGCAAATAATAATGTAAGAGCTACAAATAATTCTGTCCCTCTGAATTCTATATCCTTATACCTTACTTCTAGAATGTATTCTTGAGGGTGAACTTTGTTGAATTCTACGACTACATCACTAGAAATCCCTAGGAGATCAGTTACAATGAAAAGAGCAGAGAGTTTTAATTCAAGAGCAAGTATGGGATAGTCAACAAAGAGGGTAAGTCACATTTTTAACAGAAATATCTGTCTTTCTAATTGATCATCATCATGATCATTTATTGAATGAGATTATTGTCTGATTTTGATCGATGGTTTTAGGTTTGCTGAAACTGATTTTAAGCAACCCAGAGGGTCTTGAGGAAGATGAGGATTTGAAGTTTTGCTATCGAGGACTGGAGGAGGACTTGCAGAAGCTGAAGGACGAAGGATGGGTGAGATCTGTGAAGCTTGTGAGAGACAAGAAGACGGTGCTGTTTCCAATCGACAAGAACTTGGATAGGATTGAAGTGAGACACAAAATCCTGCCTAAAGCACATGCACTCATTTGCGATATCTGGGACAAGCAAGTAAGTCAGAATTTAAAGCTCTCCCTAATTAAAGTTAAAAGAGGATACCAACAAAGAATAGACTCTTAAACTTTATATAGATAGAGCCAATAGAGGAGTTCAAGTATGACTAAATATTGCTTGACAACAACCTGCTGACTCAATTTGAGTAAGAGCAGCTGATCCACAGACAGCGCCAACGTCAGGCTTTGCTAGAGAAGGAGAAGGATTAGAATGATGTGCTAGGACACAGACGCCAGAGAAAGGGAAAGACTTAAAAGAATTAGCACATCGACCTTGACCTCCTTGATGTTATTTGAGCATACCCTCTTCAATGCCAACTCTAGGCTTTAACATTAGAATATATGAGCGATGTTTGAGAATGATGAAAGTGAGCAATTAAAGAACTTAAATAATTAAACTAGGATGGAGAGAGACTTAAACTTAATAAGTATTATAATTTTAATAAAAGTGTTAGTTGCGATTTAATTTTATTTTTGAATTAAATTAGTAGCTTGTGATATTGAGTGGCGCTCTTTTAATTTCCAAAGTTGTGAATATCTTTGCCCATTGTGAGTGCTCTCTCGAATACGATTTGATAAGCATAAATATAAACTATGATTGAGATCTATGGTGAATATGTAAATTTGATACTTAATATGACACCTAGACTGAAAGTTTAAAACAAGTTCCAATATGGAATGAGAACAATGGATGAGATGTGGTGATAGAAGGATCAGCAGTTTAATAAAATTGTTAATAATCATTTTGTATGATTCATCCGGGGAAAGTTTTTTCATCGTTAACCTTCTTCACCCATCTCATCTACTCATATTGAGTAGTAGGCTCCTTACCTTCAAAGTTAAACATATACAACACATTTATACTGATTTAAGTTGTGCGAGGCTTCTCATATTAAATATTAAATTATATTATAAAAAACATTTAATCTCCGCCTTAAATACCTCAGATGTTAAAGTATCTAAGAATGGAAATTTATTATAAGTATAAATAAACTTCATAGTCCCTCCCAAGGAGTCCTTCCTCTTTTATTAGGGATGGTTTCATCAGCTCCGTTGTCTATCAAAAGCTGAATAATTCTCTAATAGTTAAAGCTAATAGCATAGTGCAAAGGAGAGTTTCCTTCTTCCTATTAAATTAAATTAAAATTGATATTCTTACATTCTAAGTGTTAATGTAGATCAAAACATAAGTTTCAAAAATATACTTTTTTGCAAATGTAGACTCCATTCAAAATAAGAAGTTCTGATATTTCGAAGTTGCCCTTTTAAACAGCGACTGTAAGAAGACTGTTGCCTTGCTCGTCGAATATATTGAGTTCCATGAGGTTCTAGCGCACATAGTTATCCACTTCAATTATCTTATTGAGTCTGATGCACTTGAAGACGTCCTCCCGCCTCACCTTAACTATCTCCTTATTATACTGCTTAAGAAGGTCCTTTTTAATAAGTCTGCTCTTTTTCTTCTTCTTGAGGAAGTCAGCCACCTTCTTAGCCTGCTTCTTCTGCTGCTGTTGGTTTACCAGATTTATAGATCCTCTCGAGTGAATTGAACTTATCACGCCAGAACTCAAACGCCTCAAGTAGTCAGTTAATACTGGGTTGTTGTTTGCCTGAGAGGCAGCTGCGGCCGCTTGACTTAGCAAGGTCTAGCTACCACCAGTCATCCCGTTATGCAGCTTCATCTTGTTGGAGAAGTCTTAAATGGATTGAGTGTTGTCAGTTCGAGACTACTGCCACTTGTTGACGCTTTGGCTGTTACTGCGCTGCTTCTAGATATCTTTTTTCTCTGCCTTCTCTTTACTGTTTGAGTTCTGAGAAGACTGCATCATCTTCAATAGGGAGCCTCTTTTGCTCTGCACTTCAAACTAAGCAGATCTGTTTCTCATCATAAACAATATTATGCGTGATAATCAGCTAGAATAAAAAGCATCACAAAGCTTTCAATGTCTTGCTGGAAAGTGGTATCTGAGGAATTCAAGTAAATCGTTAATTATATCAATAAAATTAAAATAAGAATTGAGAGCTTTGGCGATGGTAGAATTTCCATTTTGAAAGTATTCGTTGGCATTTGGTTGTGGATTTGGACTTTGATATTAGGGCTGATGGACGCTGGTATTCTATTGATCTCCGAGCAATTCTCTGTCTATGTCGAAGAAGTTAAGTAGTTCCTCATTATTGTTAGCGATAATCAGGTTATTACCCTAGGAGGAGTTATCACTCTTCTTGGAGCTTGAAGTGCCCCCTTAGCTTGAGAGTATCTGCTGATTGATTCTGTAGCGGGAAGACTTGTGTCTGTCCGTTGAACTCGACTGAGAAGATTCAATGTCGAATTTGAGCACACTGAACTTCTTCCTTTGCACAAATGTATGGTTCTACACTGCCAAACTCATCTTACTCTACTTCCTCATCTGCAATAGATTAAAGCATCAATTAAAATGACTACTATGAATATATGTAAGATTAGGGATCATTTTCTTATTTCCCATACCACCGAACTTGTTCTTGATGTTTAAAATATTCAAAAATTAACAATACTTAGTTGACAAACATCTCAGGGGGAGTTCTTGGAGTGGAGCTGGAGGAGCTGCTGCTGAACTTTTCCGATTAGAAGGAGGAGTCCTGGTCCTCTAGGATCTTTTCCTTGTTGTGCATAAAAATGTTGTTTGCAACTGACTTCCTCTGCTTGATCATCTTGATGCTTCATCAATGAAATATCATCAATTTAAATTAGTTGCTCTTGACTGAGTTAGCCATGCTCTCAAATTTGGTAAGCTTGATATTGGAGCTATCTTCTACAACAGGAGGAGGAGGCAGCAGCATAGCTTATTGTTGCTGCTTAGTTTCTTCTTCACGAACTTAGTTCTCACTCTCGCGCTCTTCGTTTTCCTAGTGACTGGAGAGACTTGAGTCGCTGTCCAAGTCCCCGTCAGAGGAGTACTCACTCCCTAAAGCACTACGGATGATGTCATAATAGATAAAAGGAAAGATTAAAAATGCACTATAAATATATAGAGTCCTTAACGTTGTAGTGTCTTTAGATTAGTTCTTGCTCTTGTTCGTACATTTAGTCCATCTCCTCTCCTGAGAAGACATCATACATTTTTATCTGTTGCTAATGATCCGCTGCTTAAGTTTCATAATAACTTCATAACTTCCTAACCAACAATAGATTCATGATAACTGCTCTTAGGCTCATTTATTTTTCTCTTGAGGCTCATAGTTGACAGTAACCTTTACTCTTTGAGTAAATTTTAATTCACTCACTCTTCATAAATGGTTTACTCTGTTATCCTTCGCCAGGATCTTGTAGATGGCATCTGAGTCTATGATTGCTGGTGAATCAGGTTCTATGTTCTGCCTACGAGACAGGCTGCTGCTGAGGTAATTAGTTTGATTGTGAGTCTTCCTGTGGGAGACATAGGTCTTTTGCTGCTGGTAGAAGTACTCAGAATCGTTTGAACTGTCCTTCTCAGACTTAACTTACTTCTACACTTGAGGCTTCAAAATTTTAGTCCCAACTTAAATAAAGCATTCACCTATGAATGAAGCAACTACCTGTGGGTTGTAAGAACCTCTCCTTTCTTTGAGTTGCACGTCGTTCAATGGGTCTATCTAGCTGAGAGAGTCATGTCTGTCCAGACTCTTAGTCCCATAAATCTCTTACACAGCTGCTCTCAAAATCTGAGGATTGAGAGTCTGAGAGTAGTAATGAGAGTCAACTGAGGGAGCTAAGGTGGAGGGACGCTTCTCTTCCTGGATTCCTTTCCTGACTTTGTTGACGGAGCCTCTTCTCGAAGTAGAATACTCCTCCATGGATGACTCCTGCGATTGGTTGAGAGAGTACTCTTCCTCCTGGATCTCGCCTAATGTTTGCATCACATTCGAGTTAAAATAAGGAGAGGAGGAGGGCTTTGAGGTCGGCAGCTGTTTCTAAGTCTTATTATAAATTTATAAAAGCAAAATATGATTTTAATTGAAGTCTTCTTCATCTTCATTTTATAAATGCACTAATTTTGTGAACTCTTTCTAAAAATTCAAGCTTGCTAATCAATTTAAGTACTCATTACTAGTTTATTGAAATATGGCCTTGCTCGTTGCAAAGGTAGCAGTTGACGAAGATAGCGTTGAAGTTCTTTTCCATGGTTAGCTTTTCATGGATCTTATAAATTAAACTAGTAAGTATATGAGGATCTCATGATAAGTCTTGTTTGCCTCTGCATACTGAAGTGAGGCTGTGTCAACAAAGTCGTCTTTGTTTAGTGAGAGGACCTCAGTGAATCCTCTAGATCTGGCTGTGGCGTGTCTGTTGAGCTTTGAGAAGAAACTAATCTCCCCAAAGTACTCATCTACTTGCAATTCTTTTATGTAAGTGTGCGTCTTCTTCTGCATTATAACTACTGTACCCTTTGTTATAAAGAACATCTTGGCTCCTTGCTCCTCCTCTTCGAAAATATGGTCATCCATAGAGAAAGTCAAAATAATGCACACTACAAAATTATAAATAAGATTTTAAGTTTCATTGATGAGGAGGAAAGTAACCTCTGCGAGAAAACGCTAATCGAAGATGCCGAATATTCTTGTCTTCTTGAGCATGCGTCCATTCAAATGCACTATTACTTAGTCTTTTAAATTTTCATTGAGCATGTTGAGTACTTCAATCTCAGACAACTTATACTGCTTTTTGTACTCGAACATGTATTCGAGATAACGCCTGACCTTCAAACGAAGGTACTTGGGAATTTGCTTGTGCATCAGGAATTGGTTAACGTGGAGGATCTTTTCCTTGAAGATAGCTGCCATAGTGTTTGATCTACGAGCTATAGTTTCTATGGAACCAACCACATAGGCGAACACTCCACAAGCTATCAACATGCTGAACATAGCATAGATTTTTTCTCCCATAGTATAAGGCACCACATCTCCATAGCCCACTGTAGTCATAGTTGTGAAAGCCCAATACAAAGATATGATGTACTTGTCAAATATAGGCGCATCTTGGATATTAGCTAAAGTCAACCAGCAGATGGGTTCTGAGTCAAGCTAAGCAGAGCCTATCTGGTAGAAGATGCAAGCGATCCAGTGAGCAATAAAGAGGATAACTGTGATAACCTTCAAGAAGCCCAGAATTGCATTAATGGTGTCAGACATAATGATCTCCTCAAATTTGTACAACAGCTTCTTAAGCTTCAACACTCTTAATAGACGTAGAAAGCGGAGGAATCTGACGATTCTGATAAGTCTAAGCAATTGAGGGGCGCGAGATACTCTTGACTTCGAAGAGGTTTTCACATAGGCTAAGATATATATTAGAGAAGAGGAGAGGGATCTTACTTGTGGTTGTGGTACCATCTTCAGCATCGTTATTGTCGTCATCTGTCATAACCCAAGCGTAAGGGAAAGATGCAAGCACGTCTAGAATGAACCAAGTCTTAATGTAATTCAAGATGATGTCCTTTCCTAAAAGAAAGAGATTTAATACCAATTATCGAGTAGAGTAGTCTTACTTTTCATGACAAGGTAACCCTTATTATAAAAGCCGGTGTTAAAGGTAACGATAACATCCATCATGAATGAAACGTCCATAACAGTCTCCAAGTAATACAAAGAGCCACTCGCATCCACCGCAAAGCATAAACGGAAAGGAATCACAATTGATTGGTAGATGATGAACATCAGACACAGTAAGTCCCAAAATCCTTTGAAAGTAGAATCAGGGTAGATTACTCCCCACGCTTTATTTATCTCAGAGTGAGCAGCAACTATAATTCAATTAGTTTCGGTCAAGAAAGTAATAAAAAAGGATTTATTTTTTTAAAAAAATGAACTGGCTAATAAATTCGTGACTTGGAATATTGATCCAAGGATAAATGAAATTCTATACTTTTATTTATAATTGGGCCCTCTGTAACTTAATGTGCTTTTATACAGTGAGTAGTTTTAGAATATTAAGCCTTTTAGGAGAGAAAAATGATGAGCTAACTTACTTAAATGAATGTATCTGTCGTCGAAGTCGTCATCTGCATCTGAGACTGATATCTCTTGCAAATCATTTATATATTAAGACACAAATCATTAATTTGTAATCATCAATCTTTGTCTTATCCTCTTGTTGATTAGACTTGTCCCCAGCAAATATATTTGAACTAGACAGCTTCTTGTTGGTATTATCCAACTTTTCTTGCTTTTAGTTAATGTTCTTATGGTACTTTATGAAATTCCTATAGGCTCTGTACTTCCTATTGGCGCTCTCACTTCTTTTGTTTACAGTTTCAACCAACTCTCCTGGTCCTATGATAGGTCTGTGCTCTCTGCGCTCACTCTTCTAAGATTGAGATTTGACTGAGTCTTGATGACCGTAGCCCTCGCCTGCCATGGGTAGCCCATTGTTTTGAGAGCGGTAGGATTTTTAAATGTTAGAGGAGTTGTCATTCTCACTCTCGTATAACATCTAGGACTTCTAGCTCTGGATTTGCTATATCATTAATTCATTATAAGAAGTTGCTAGTGAGCTTTGTTTTAAGATATTTGGTCTCCTCCAGAGTCTCTCTTGAACTTGGTGGGGGAGCGGTTCTCCTAACTGGCTCTGTGGGGATCTATGAACTCCCTGGTGATGATGTGATGGAGCTAGTTAGCCAAGTCTGGGTTGTTGTTCTTTATGCTGTTTCTTTTCTACAGAGGGGCTTAGTTAGGGCCATTTACCCTCCCTCCTATCTCAAACTAGTCAACAATAAGTGAATATTATAGATCAAATGTTTATAATGAGTCATTGTAGTTGTTGCTCCTGTGGGATTAGGTGTAACCGCCACCCACCAGCCCCACCCTGGAGGAGTCGTGGTGGTTGTTGAGCTCGTCGAAGTCCATGCTCTCGTCCTGATTTCGGTTCATGTTCCGCATCATTACCTTCTCCAACTTCTATTATATTATTATAATTTATTCTTCTCTCACACTATCCTTCAAGTGAAATAGATGGGAAATGTCTTCAAAATTAAACTAACTAACTTAACTTAGTCCTAGTAGTGTTATACATGAATGAGTGAGTATGGAGGGTGTTATCATTTGTTAGACTTCTTTCTGGTGAACTGGCGGGAGGCACTGCTGGGGTTCTTCTTGAGTTGCCTTTCCTGTTCGTCCAACTCATCCAAGTCAAGTAAGTCCTTAATCAACCCAATGCCGAGGTCCTTGGGCACTACACCTGGAGCAGATGCCTTATTGGAGGAGGGGTCTTTAATGTTTCCAAGGAGCTGAGTGCCACTTCTCTTGTACATGGTCTTCTTATACTCCTGATCATCCGGAATGTCAAAGTTTTCAGCGCCCTTCTTGATGGATGTACCCTTGAGCAAGTTTAGTTTGTGCTCGTGGTAGGAGGGGAGGAAACTCATCACTCCTGCATTGCCTAGCTTCTCCAGCTCGTTCTCCACCTTGAATGGGGAGATTCCCTTCAGCAATACTTAACATAACTTAATCAGCATGGTGTTTGCTGAGACATGTTCTTGCACGTTCTTCTTCTCACCTTAGCCAGATAGCTTAGTAAGCATTCTATTGACTCTAGTAGTGGTGGAGGGGTTAAGATTGGCTCCAGTTAGCTGTGCTTCGTAAATGTGCTTGAACTTAGACTCCTCCTTGTTTTGTTGCTTGTTCTTTTTAACCTTGGCCTCCACTAAGCTCCCCTGCTTGTTGTACTAAGAGTTAGTGTAGGAGCTGATGGAAGAAGTCAAAGAAGAGTCAGCTGAAATCTCGTTGCGAGAGTTCTTGTTGTTGTGAGGCTAAGAGCTCTGCTTTGCGAAGTTGGAGATGAACTCTTGACAAATGTGAACATACATATATATTTGGAGTATCTTGGCCGTTGTTTGAGCTTGAGAAGTTCTTAGTGTTCTTCTTTAAGATAGACTTTATAGGCATAAATGAAAATTTCTAACGATTAATGCATAGGGTGGATGTTAAGAGTAGAGGCATTTTGAGGCTAGGGTTGATGAGACGCCAGGTTAGAGGGAATTTTGGCAACTGAGTCTGACTTTTTCATTCCCACTACTGACTCTTGCTTTATTACTTGCTCTTGAGGCTTGTTTGCTATGTTCTAGCTACTGGACTAGGGCCTCGGCTTGGAAAGTCCTTGCTCTAGGTTGAGCAGCATTTTGTGAGTGCTCTAGATCTTCTTGTTCTAACTCACATCTTGCTGTAGCTTTGGGAGCTCCTATGGAATATCCTGCTCAAGCTCTTTACTCATTCCTAAATATCCTAACTCAATCATATTATCTCAATTGTATTGTCCTATAGTGACTTCATTAAGAGCTTAGTTGGAGTTCTGATTGCTGCCAGTGCCTCCAAAGTTTTGTTTAAACAGTTCCTAGTCTCTCTGCTTGAACTTCTCCGCAGTTTCGATGGTAGTTGCGCCCACATTAACATTTAGAAGTCTTCCTCCTCCGAGGGCGTTGCTCTTAGCGCCACCTAGTCCAGCGAATCCATATTTATTGCTCTTGATGCCTGGACTGACACCTTCATTGATAACGTGAGACTAAGCTGAGCCTCTCCTGGACTCGTCCTTCTTCTCACTCTCTGAGCTTTCACTGGAGGACTGATGTTCGCTGCTCAATTCAGCCTCTGTCTTAATCTCCTCAGAGTCCTCATCCGGCACTCCAGCTCCCTTGCCATCCTCCTTGTTTCTGTTGGCAGAAGCTCCTGCCTTCTCATCGTCTTACTTCACATCATCCCTCTTCTTGCCCTCCTTCTGCTGTATCTTAAGCATCTTTTGCTTCATTTTGAAGATCTGCTTCTTCAGGTTGCCCTCTATCTCTGGGAACTGGCTCTCACAGTTTATTGAAATTCTATATATTAGCAACTGAGAATACCTGCACTATATAGTATTTGTAGTTAAGCACTTTTACACAACTTATCGTAATAAATAAAACTAATGCACTTTGTAGCATGTATGTTATGAGCTAGTGTTTTAATTTATTGTGGGATCTGTAATTAAAAAAGAGCAATGAAGTCTTCCAAGGACGCCCTAAAGGAGAGAAACAGAATGCTCTTTATTACCAAAATCACATTCATACACTATTTATTAGAGTTGCTATTTTATGGATAAGTAAATCCAAGAAATGTCAGTAGACAGCAAGCAAAGGAAAACTAGTAACGATGAACAGCCAGTTGAAATCCTCAATAAGTCTCTTTCGCAAAAGTCTCCAAACAATTCCATATCCCGTAACGCCACAAACTTACTCTCCTTCAAGTCCAACCCTAATCTTCACTTAATATATGAGTTCTAAGTTTAATCAGAGCATGACCGGTGCAGGTGAGAATTTTTATAGCCCAGATTACCTTACAAAGCTACAACAGCAAATGAATCAACAGAATTACCTCTCCAGCTACTATCAGAAGAGCAACCGCTCTCAAGGTAGAAAATTTAAGAGATCTCATTTTTAGTGTATATACTTCCTACTTTTTAATCACCTAGGACTACTAAGAAGGTTTTCAAAGAGGATCCCTTGGATTTAGACAGCTTAGAAGACATAGATGATTATTTAGAGGGATAGAGTATCAGTTTTGCTCCCTCAGGACTGCCGGAGATCCAACACAGCCACAGCTTCTAGAGAAAGCAGTAACCTGCAAGAAGAGTAGTATAGTCAAAGTAGCAAGCAAGCAACAAGGGAAGAAACTATTACTCATTTGCAAATCACAATAAGAACAACTCCATAACCTAAATTGTTGAAGAGATAACTTAACCCTCTTCTAGGATTATTTGTTTATTAAATGGATGCATCACTTAGATGGGAAGAGTGCCATGCAGAGTCTAAACCGATTCTCAACAGTGTCAACCCAAGCTTAGATTCTCATAACTTCATCTCCTGTGAAAGCTTCAAAGCCAATCAAGAGTGTATAAAATCTATAGTAATTATAAAGCTATTTAATAAGTAGAGCGAAAGGCAAAGAGAACAGCGAAGAAAAATACTAGCTGACTTGTCTCGAACTGTGGATAGAGACCCCTCCAAGAAAGTGGTTAAAATTCAAGACTTGCTCCACTCTCATCATCATAATATAGCATAGTCAAGCAAGTTGCTTCCTCATCAAAGCTTTTATAATTTATAGTATAAGCAGACAAGCTAAGATGCTACATAGCGAACCCATTTCCTCAAGTGAAATGTAAGGAGACCTTACTCCCACTTAGCCCATAATTCAAAGTAGACTATCATAGATCGTAAGTTTGTCTTGTTAATTATAATCATTTAGGAAAATTAAACATAGAGACAAGTAGCAGATCCATTTAACAGGTCAACTCTCATTCAACCTCATTAGCTTCAACTGAGTGCGAGTGACAAAGAATCTTTCTTACATGTATTAAAAGTTTTATTTACAAATTTTAGTTGAAAGCTAAGCTTGAAAACATGAAAGATTAGTCAAAATTAATTTATCACTATGAATTTATTGTCAAGACATCATAATCTGCTAAAGTAGCAGATTATTTAAATATTTTACCTTAATGAAAAGATAAGTGAGAGTCATGGAATGGCTCATTAAATTAGCAATGTGTAGATCAAGACAACCATTTAGAACCCTATAAAGAGAACTAATCAGCTCTAGAATTCTTCTACAATAGGAGGTATTCACAATCTCGGTAGGAGTTACAATGACTCAAACACCTTTCAAAGCCTAAAGCAAGAAATAATGAAGAGCCAGAGAGATAGAACTCCAATCAAAATCAACTCGAATAAAGTGATTGGTATTTCTAAGAATAGACCCACAGATAATGGCTTGGATGAAAGATTCAGCAGAGAGAGGCTGCTAGAGTTGGCTTATAACCTTAATGACTAATTTGAAAGTGGCAAAGAAGAAGCCACTCGTACGAGCAACATGAACGATTCATTTAAAGCTAACTAAGCGCTTCGCACTCTTAATTAAGAAAGCTTTGGAACAAGGATCCCAAGCATATTTTTAAAACTATGATGCTAATTATATCAATGAGAAAGGTGAACTCAAATAACACAAATGAGAGGATTGGAAACCAAATAGATGATAGTTGGATGTCTTTTGACGCAGAGAGTACTATTTTAGCTATATCTAAAAAGAGTCAGAGGTGTGGTGGTGGTGGTGGATTTACTACCTCCCACCATAACCAACTTCTCCAATCACAGTCAGTTGGGAAATAGCTGCCACAGTTAGTGCATGCGGATAGTAAACTTAATCACAACTAAAGCCAGAGGAAATCAGAACTAAAATCTCAAAAGAGCAATCCTGGAGACTTCATAGACCCAATAAAAGTCAACATAAAGTACAAGCATTTGGTGGAGCAAGAGGAGAGAAATCTCAGGACCAATCAATCTGCTTCAATACAAGAATTCAAATCGCAAAAGTCAGCTCTCAAAAGAAGAGAACTTAAGTTTAAAATATTTTGTTTTGAGAACTAAGCCCTTTAAAGAATGAAGTATAAAATGTTGAGAATCAGAAGTATCAGATTCAGCAGCAACTTGAA
The DNA here is from genome assembly GCA_027382625.1 of Tetmemena sp. SeJ-2015. Classification (NCBI taxonomy): domain Eukaryota; phylum Ciliophora; class Spirotrichea; order Sporadotrichida; family Oxytrichidae; genus Tetmemena; species Tetmemena sp. SeJ-2015. Next base: position 39,505 of record JAJKFJ010022615.1, read on the forward strand.
AATATAAATGGGATATACACTTCTCAGTCACCAAAGAATTTCTACAAGACTCATCATAATGCCTTTACTGAAGAGAGGGCGTTTTCTCCTGGCTAACTTAAAAATGAGAAACAAAGAAGATCGCCATCTCCTTAATCTCCAGTACTTCACTTAAGATCACCCTCTCAAGAACTCAATGAAGATTCTTTTTAAGATTCCTCCAGGAAAAGAAAGAGAAGACTCTCGCCAAAGGAGAAAGTCATTCAGCAAATTCAGTAAGTAAGGGAATCTAAAAAGAGGCTGATAGCTTCCAGAAACTAATCAAACCAAGTCTCTCCTGATTAAACACTTATGACACCTCTTCGAGTGCACTGTGACTAGAAACTACTCTGTTCGAGCATTGGCCATTCCAGATCAATATCTCCTTCAAGCTTTTTCAGAGATAGAGATGGGTTGATGAATTCAGCAAGGAAGATGGGCAATAAAAAGAAGAAGGGCAAGATTTCAAAGCCTCCTCCTTTTAAGCTTAAAGATTTGCCTGTCTACTCCAAGACACTGAAGATGTCAGATATAGACAATTTGAGACTAAATCGATTGCTAGATCCACTAGGCAAGAGAAATAAAAAGACAAGCATCAGTTTATTATATAGTTTATTTGATTAGCCCTAGAGATGATAGGCAAAAGAGCCCTAATAGAAACATCGAATGGACTATAAGATATATATGTATGATTGATTTATGATGGACTAAGACTCCTGTTTATAAATAGTTTGTACTCAAGCTAAACGAAATGGAGAGCTTGGAAGATGGCCAAATAGGATTTAGGAAATACAAGAAGAGAAATCAAAGGAAAACTCTCGGCCAGATCGATCTTGACTTTGTAATAAATATGGATTTACTTCTAATTTAAGACCTGAAGAATCCAAAGCTAATGAAGCAGCTACTTGAGGAGACTTTACGAAATATTTACTCTGAGCCTGAGGTGTAGTACTTTATCACCATCCTAAAGAGCAGCACTCTCTCTGATGAAGAGATGAGGCTGATGGTTCCAAAAGTTGAGGACACTCTTGAAGTGCTCATGTGTAAATTGGGTTTGAAGGATTAATATGAAAGGATGGTAGACTCTTATGAAAAGGAGTTTTAAGCTAAATGGTTCTCATACACATTTTCAAATTTAATATAAGCTGACATAAGAGAGACTCTGATCAAGTTACTTTGCCGTTGCAAAATTATGTACGGAAGCATCTAGTAAATAAAAACCATCTTCAGGATAATGAAACAACGAGAGACTTTGGAGTCTCAAATACAAGACTACGAAATAGAGTTTGACAGCAATAACGTTATCACGAGTTTAGATGAAATGGAATAAACAGTCGCCTCATTTTTTTATTAAATACTCTAATATACAATTATTTTCGCTCATATTGCTTCCAGAGCAGCAGACTTTTCATATAGATTACTTCATTCATGGTTGAAAGCTAGCTCTACAAGAGACTCAAGTTCATTTATGAGGAGTAAGACTACCAATTAAAGATCAGAACGCAGATTGAAAGGCTCAAGAAGAGATTTCAGAAAATTTTCCAATCTGAAATTCCACTTATGGACTCAAGAGGAAAACTCATTTTCTCGAAGGATACAGAAGAAGATTAAGACCTGGATTAAGATAAAACTATATAAGAATAATGAGTTAATATAAATATGCTTGCACCTCTATTTATAGTATTATTATTTCTAATAGAATTCGATCATTTACTTTAAGCAACAAGGAAATTCGTTAAGTGTTATAATAAAATGAGAAAGATAGTATCTGTGGTATAAACTGTAAAAATCGAACACTAAATGGGGACGACTCTTCCTCCTTGTTAGTTAATGTTTTTATTTTCATTAGAGAGTATGTTAGGACATAATTAAGAATCGAGGAGGCACAAACTAGTTAATATTAAAATTAGGCCGTGGATATGAAGGCTAGAGATAGCATAATTAATTAGAAAATTAGGGGATTTAAATTAGTAGTTATATTTAATGGATTAGATCATCGAAGAGAGTGATTATTCAATCTACATATTTATATGCTTAATGATTATTTTTGAATCTCTAAGCAAGAATCGGTGAAGCGGATTGGCACCCCTGACATGTCTTTTTCAAGTCAGGCGAAGGAAGTGCAAGTGCAGAAGAGACAGCGAACTCTTCAAATGGCTTAGTAAAATAGTTTTTTCATCACAATTACTCCCCCAAAACTGGATGGCAACCATTTTAAGCAAAATACTTTCGACTTCAAACATAAATTAACTGGTCCTATTCATGAATATACCTCTGTTTATAAAGATGATTTTAAAAGCACCTTTTAAATACAAGTTAATAGCAAAATTAGTAAAATAATTAGACAAGCAAGAGCGGCAGTGTTATTTTCTTAGCTCAAGAAGACTTTAAAATACCACAGACTGAAGAAAAGAGAGTCTCCTTAGACCAAGAATTCTGCGAGATGCCTACTCGAATTAAGCCAAGCAACTTCGCTAAGTCTAAATTTTAAATTAGTGCGAAAGATAAGTTGATTATAAGAAATTTTTGAAGAGAAGATTTTCAAAAAGCATGAGAGAAGATGGATCTAAAGAGAGAGCAAGGTAAAATAGTACTATTGAATTCTATAAATCATGATTAGAGAAAAGATCAATGGCAATAAGCTTAATTTATTTTACTTTTTAGCAGAATCAAGTGGAAGAAGAAGATAAAGAGTTTCTATCAGTTTAGAAATCTTAAAAATCATAGCCCTCAAGGTAGGTGCAAGTCATTTATGAAATTTGAATTTTGCTATTGGCCTGTGCACTGTTTACAAACGAGAGACTGTTATAAATATTTATATAGATCACATCACAGTGAAAGAAGCATTAACAAAAGTGGTGATAGCTTGAAATAGAGTTTCTCTTTGATGAATAAAATAATATATTTTGTAGATTCATTATAATTTTAATAAAGATCCTCCTCCCAAAGATTCTTTATGTTATATCACTATTTACTTTTATTCAGAATAGAGGAAAGATGCTTCTCTGAAAGATCTATAAGTGGGGAAGCAACGCAGTAGTCCTAATTCCCTTGAACCTAGATATTGCAATAATAATTTTGCAATTAAATTTTATAGAGATAAGGGCTAGACATAGTAAGAACACTCACAAATGATTATACAGTAGACTCATTCCTTTGCATTTTAATTTTAGCTTAGAAATAATTATAGTAAGGAATTAGACGCCAAAGTTTATTATTTTTGCTATAAAGTGATGCCTCTAAAGTTGATGAGCAATTCACCCCTCTAAACACATTTCTACTCCTCCCTTCTCCTCAAAGTAAAAATTTAAATATTTTTTATTCTTTTTATATTGTAAAAGTAATATCGAAGACAAAATATTAAACCCCTAAAATAGGTCGAAAGACTCGTCAGTTTGGAAGTCATAGAATCAACAAGCCTGAATAAATCATTACTAAACTATTTCATATTTTATTAGCTTAATGATCTTTCTTTCAATAAAATTATTTAAGTAGAGAAATTAAAACTATTTATTTTCTGATAAAGTTTGGTTTAACTTTCGAAATAAGACTCCCAAAGAAGCTTATGTAAGTATGAACTATATAGATAAGCCTTTTCTCTAAAATAAAAGCTTAGCAGAGTTGCTCTATTTATTTTTCCTTATTTAGTCTGAGCACCAATCAAATGAGATTCCCTCTGTGACTGACAACAGCAACTCCTTAAAAGCACGAGGGTTCTTTCAGAGGGATGGAAAGAGAAAGATGAGTGGCAACTCTGGCATCCTCTCTGACTCCAGATTCGCTCTAGAAGAAAACAACGTCATTGACACGCAGAATAATTAAGGCAACACCTTCACACGCAAAAATTCTATTTTTGAGACTACAACTGGATACACAAGGCCCCCCAAGTTCCCAACTCCAAATCTATACCTTGACCTCAAAAGCCCTATGAATCAATAGTTTGTGATTTTTAGAAATAATCATAGAAGCTTTATGAAACACAATAACAGCTACGGGCTAAACGTTGTCACTCCAGTCATGAAGAAGAGGTCCCCAGGGGCTATAGATTATTATCATTAATTTATAAGTAGTGCTATAATATCAAATGCAACTGTAAAGAGCATGCTAATGGCTCATTCTATGAGTTAAAATGATCCAGGAAATCTTTTAATTATATGCTTTTTAAACCTGACTATGAGGGCTAATAGCGGACTCTATAATTAGGATAGCATTGTTTTAATTAGAGTATAAATTTAAAATATGAACAAATTGCTTACATGGTAAGAATCTTGCATTCGTAATCAAATTACTTATTAGAACCAAAACTCATTGATAAAAGGCTCTTAAGCGTCGGAGTATAACGGTATTAGCTCTTCCAAGCATTCTCGCAGAAATTCAAAGCGAAGAGCTCATGGCCATCACCATGGCGACCACGATTATAATTCCTCTTATCACGAACCAGGAGCTATGTTTGAGAGCCCTCACATTCAAAATATTATAAAACCTGCTTATTCACATATTTTTCACATGTTTGAGTAAAATCAGTTCGACTAGTCCATTCATGAGAACTATATGATGAACAGAGCATCTGCACTAAGGAGCAACCGAGAGCAAATAACTAGGAATGCTCAAGAACTCAGGAAGATCAAGAGAAAGAAGAAATCTTAGAACTCTCCCTAAAAGATGTCTACTCTCAATTTAGACACTAAAAGAAGAACAAGTGGAGGAGGATTTTTACTCAGAGCAAAGAAGATTCAAACTATTGGACTTTCTCGAATCTCTAACTTCATCAGAGGCAGCACGTTTAAGAAGGAGTTTGAAACAACCACTAATGATATCTTGTTATGAATTTTATAATGGAAGTGAGGGTTCAGATCAAGATGACCAAGAGCCGATTCATGGTAAAATTTGAATGAAATTGTAACTCTACCATTTAGCTTTTGAAAATAACTTGCAAAAGAGTGCTTTTACAATTCTGCCTAACTCGACTTTCAAGTTCGGATGGGACATAATAAATCTTATTTGCATCCTCTTTTACTCTCTAGTGATACCTTATAACGTCGGCTTTGGACTTGGAAGCAGTTTTCCAAGGTCCTTGCTTGTCATTACTGAAATTGTTATGATAGTTGATGTCTTCATTATTGCAGATATGTTAATGTTTTTAAGAAGTAGACTTTTAATTAAATTAGGGGATACGATAAGTTGTGGCTATTACACAAAAGGAGTCTTAATCATATAATTTTATTATCATGCAGAGGTCGCAAATAGTGAAGAGATATCTCCATTCTGGGTAATCATTACTTCTTAAAAAGCTGTTAGGTTTTTCGTTGATATACTTGCAGCTATGCCTATCTACATAATGTTTGATTTTACTTTGGGACCGTTGATGACTTCTTCTGTTCAAATTAAATTTAATTTTAGTTCAAGATCTACTTGCGTACGACTTCAATGATAGGAAAGTTAACTAGTAAGCAGTAGAGATCGAACAAGTCAAAAGAATGTCCTTTTTAGTAAGAAAGAAGCTATTCTGGCTTTAAATTTCCTGTAGGTGTGGCAGCTTTGTAAAATGCTAAAAGTAGCAAAGATTTTCGATCTGCAGTAAAGAGTTTACGAAATCATTTCGAATGACATCGGAGATATCATCTTCAAAGCAATCAGGCTTACACTCTACTCATTTATTATAGCTCACTGGACTGCTTGCTTCTTCTGGTTGATAGGATCTGTCTTATTCAAATTAAGATGCTATATCATTGTTCAGTTTTTAGCTTTGTTATAGAATATAGAACAATCAAGATGAATCCTGGGTGAAAGTGTATTAGGATGCTAACACCTTCGAATAGTATGTGGCATCAATCTACTGGGGCATCACCACTATGGTAACTGTGGGCTATGGAGACATTCATCCTCTGAATACTTTTGAGAGACTAGCTGCTATCATCATCATGCTCGTGGCTTCTGGAATGCATGCATACATTATCAATGAAGTATATCTAACTAAGGTTTAAATTTTTAAGAAAAATTATTTTTCCTCCTCCATCCTTATTTTTAAAATAAATTCATGCGATAGAAAGGTATCCCTGAGGAACTAAGGACTAAAATAGTGAGATATCTGGAGTACAATTGGGACATAAAAAACGAGGAAATGTATGGATTGTTGAACGAGGCTTTGAGAGATAAGATAACTCTGTACTTGAATGGCAGAATATTAAGGAACATTTAAGTCTTTGAAGATTTCAACATTGAGTTCATCTCTCGACTTAGTTTCGTCTTTAAGAAGAGATCATTTGCGGTAGACGAAATTATCTTAAGTGTAAGTCATAATGAATATCAATAGAAGGATAAAGATGAGTTATAACTTCCTTATAGGAGGATTAATATGGAAACGATATGTACTTCATGGTCTCAGGGAAAGTGTACATCGTTCATAAAAGAACTTTATCCTTCGTGAGAGAACTCTACAAAGACGACTACTTCGGAGAGATTGGCTTTTTCTCAGACCTACCCAGACAAGCCACTATCAAAGCACGAGATTATACAGACACAATGATCCTTTCAAAAGAGAATTTCCTTAAAGTGGCCAGTGACGACTATACTGCCCTAGTAAGAATATTTAGTCCATTTTTATCATTTGCTTTAGAGGTTGTTTTACAACATAAGTTGCTCAATCAATGACCAGAAGAAGGATTTCTCTCTGCTCAGCATTAAATGCTATGTCTGTAGAAGATATAACCACATCTTCAATTACAACATTCATACACATTTATACATCATAAATTGCCACACCTATTTTATTTTTATAGTGCCCTAAGTTTTCAACTAAGATGAAAGGAAACCTCATTCCCTTCATAGTCAAGAGTGAAATGAACAGGCTCTAAAAGGAATCTAAAGAGAACATTTTTACCAAGATAAGTCAAAGTGTAGGCAATGGCAAGAGGGGATTCTGGAAAAAGAAGTTAACACTTTCCGAAAGAAGGAGGGATTACATTATGAAGTATAAAGTTTCGAAGAAAAGCTCGTCAGAAAATAACTCAAGAGCCCAAAGGAGAAGGTAAATAATGAATGAAACTAATAGAAAGCTCTTGTTCCCCACAGTTCCTGAATTTGATGAAGAGTAAAAATCTTAGCCGAGAATATCAATCAATGAGAATGGATAAACAAACTAGTCAGGATTTTAGTCAAAGTAAGCAATCTAGGCCGAAAGAAGGAAAAGTATAGCCAAGACTTTGATGTTAATCTCTCTTCTTCATTTGAGCATAATGATGAGAATCAGATCAGATAGCATTTACAGATGCAGCTCCTTAGGAAAAATTAAGAATACAATAAAGTGCCTCCTAACTCTATTCTTCACACTGGGGAGGAGTGGTCAGGTGGGGATAACTATGAAATGAGCAGTGCTAGTAGTAACATGAATTACTACAATAATGAGGAGTCTAACCCTACTGATGACTAAATTTAGGATTAGGGAACGAGCCCCAGAAGGCATTCAAAGCTAATTTAGATCAATAGAATGAGCAATCCAAATGCAATTAAGGTTGAATCTTTAAGTAATCGATCGCTAAATTTTCTGGCTTCTCAAAACTCATTCGACAGTATTCGAAGCTTTTCAAAGCGTGGATCTTTTATTGCAATTATTTGTATATCACTGCCTTTTGGATAGAAATAGTTCACCAATAAGAAGACTTTATACAACAAAGTTCCCAAGAATTAGATAATAGAGGAGCAGTCGAGTAGTTCATCGTCTGAAAATTCTCACCGCAAAAATGCTGTGAAGTCTAAGAGAATGAAGGCTAGCAAACTCAAAGATAGACTTTCCACAATGGATTATAGCTTTAAATACTTTTCTGATTTTTATACAATGAAGAACGAAAAGTAAAACAGCTAGGATTTCCTTCGGACAGCTCCCATTGAGAAAGATTCGTAACAAATTTTAGAAGTTTTAAAGCCATCAATTCTTGTTTGTTTTTAATTCAAGACTCTCCCTTCAAGCAAGCAAGAGTAAAAGCTTCACAAATTTAAGTGTAGGATGATAAAACCTCATCACTAAAAATTCAAATTTTTTAATTATGCTAACTTTATCAAGCTTAGGGACAGACCACTCGATCGATGATGAAATAAAAGTTAAAGACTCTTAAGAGGAGAAGTTGCTACATTATTTATTTATAAATGCACAAGCAAAAGAAAACTCAGCCAATGACTGTAATTCCCAGGATTAAACAAATAAAAAGTTCAATTCAAGCATTAGATTTGAAGAGCAGCTCCCTAACAGTGAATTCCCACAAGAAAGAAATGAGTTTTAAGACTAAGATGGGCTCAAAGGCAGCTTTTACACCAATTGATTTAAGCAAGGCAGGAGGGCTGAGTAGGAGTATCAATTAAAAGACAAGTCAAAGCAGATACTTAGACTTGACTTCTTTAGAAGAATAATTTTTCACTCCAAAGATAGATTTAAAGCAGGATGAGGATAAGAGTTTGATAGGCATTGAAGAAATGATTCTTGAGTCGGATGCAGAGCAAGAACTGCAGCCTCAGCACTAATCTAACCAGGAAAGAGCTTAGGAAGTTATAATATTTTTAAAATGCTAAAAGCTTAATTAATCTAAAACCTACACCAAGCTGATGAGAGATTAGAATAAAACTCAAACCACTGAGCTTGACTTAAACAAGGCAGATCAAGTTTAGCCAACTAGAAGAAAGATAATTGCCAATATGAAAAGCATATCTTCAATCAGAAGAAAGCCAAAGGCATCTAGAATATAATAGAAGGACGTTTTCAGTAACAAATTCTTTGTGGAGGACTTTCTTGAAGATATCAACTCAGTCTCCATTCTTTAAATTATTCTCCTTTTATTTCATAGTTTTTTTTATTAGAAAGTATCAGCAGCTACAAAGCACAAATATTCTAATTCACCCTCCCAAGAGCGACTCAAATCACTCTCTCACTTTCAAAAGAACTCTATCAAACAGAGGAAATATAAATGTAAATCCTTTTAGCTTCATTATGGGTCAGCGAATGCTTCATCTAAATTCCGGCCAGTCTAAGTTAAGCAAGTTTAATTCTGGTAATGATTTTTAATTTATTAATGAGAGCAGCAAGAGTAAAGCAGATAGTGCGAAGGGAGATATGCGATAGATAGATGATGAAAAGGAAACTGACTCAGATGAACTCAGTCTCTCAAATTTAAAACCTTGTTTGCATTTTTCATTTCAAATATAGAGAAATAGGAGAGGTAATGAGCATAGACAATTAGCAATTGAAGCAGAGTCAAAACTTTATGAATGAAGGAGAATTATTTTAATTATTGCCTTCTTCTGATTGAGCTTAATCATGCTTAAAAAAAGTTTTAAATTTTAATTTGATTATCAATTATTAAAAATGACTCTCCTCAATAACTATGTATACACTCGATCTAGAATCAATAAGTTATTTCTTATTGCTCTTGCTTTCACCCTTCTACTCTTAAATCTTGCGAGTGGAGTTCAAATCGAAAGAGAAAAGTCATTAAAACAGTTTCTGCAATCTAGAACAGGCGCTAATCTCAAAAATAAAAGCAGGATATCTAAAGATCAGCTTAATTTAACACACTTGAAATATTTATATTTCTTTAGATGATGAATCTCTTCTAAATTCTGCAGTTGTTCATGGAGATAATGAAAACGAGGAGCGACTAAAGCAAATTTAGACGTTAAATAGTGGGGATAAATATGATCAGCCAGACCTAAAGCGCTAGTGGGTAGGCTCAGATATTGTACAATTATTTGCTACTAAAGCAAATCCAGAGAAATAACTGAGCGCTAGATAAATTTCTGAAAACTTAAGCAATCAACTATGATGAAATCCTAACTTGCTTTTAAAGAAGAATTAACATGAGCGTGAATAAAACATTAATTTTCTCTAAAAATCTATAAATACTCTTTATATAATGGATTTTAGATTAGCTGTGTTTTGAGATTATATAGTTTAAAAATGTAAGAACAGCTCCTGAATAATGAACTGGATACGGTGACAGACCAGCATACAGTTTAAAATACTTCTTCAAACGATTTAAGCAAGTCTTATCCGTCTAAGAAAGAAATAGAGCCAGTCTACAAGCCTAAGAAAGTTTCTTCAGTTCCAAACTACCTTCTTTATTAAGGAAAAACTAAGACTTGCTGTAGAGGGAATTGTATTTTGGGCTCAAAACCTCTCATGTCAAGCTTCTCCTTAGTATTCTATAATATTCCACCTATTCTTTTGTCATCAACAATTAAAAAATATTGCCTTTACACAATTGCTCAGGTAAATATCTATCTTTTATTCTCAAAATTTACAGAATTACTATATGAATGAGACCTTATTTTTGCCCTTGTTATGTGTTATGTCATATTTTTGGCTACTTACAAACTTAGGTTTTATCTTGACAGTGTACGCGAATCCTGGAATATTACCTCGACTTGTAAGTACCCACAAAAAACTGTCCTTATTTAAGTTAATTTAAAAGTTTTGAAATGATTCAAATTTTTAGAGCTTCAGAATCAGAACTTAAACTAACATTGAGGAGTCAAGAAAGAAAGGAGCTATGGCTTTAGTTCTAGGGTTAGGGGGTAGGTATGTGACTAGATTAAAGTACTGTCACACTTGCTATATTTACCGACCAGAAAGAGCCTTCCATTGTAACTTTTGTGGTAACTGCGTGCACAGATTCGACCACCACTGCAAATGGCTTGGTACTTGCATTGGTGGAAGGAACTATCGCCAGTTCCTGATGTTTCTCTTATGCTTGTGCATTCTACAGTGGATATGCATTTCCTATGCCATTACTCACTTTTTGGATATCGTGTTCACTTTACTGCGTCACTCAGATTTGGATGACAGTTTCGAAGAAGCCTCAAGAAGATTCCCTGCCTCTATCATTGCAGTTGCTATTTGTTTAGTGATAGCTGGTTTTGTTACCCACCTTTTTGGCTATCACTTGAAGATTATTTACCTGAGTTACAGCACTTACGAGGAGAAGAAAGGAGTTTTCACTAAGTCTCTCTTTAATCCCTACAAGCAGAGTGTATGCCAAAACTTGAAGGAGATCATCTGTGGCAAGAAGTCAAATAAATTCTACTCCTTCAATGGCAATGAGGCAAGCAAACTCAGCGACTCCTTGAAGAGACTCTCATTCAAAAATCTTAAGAATGGAAAGGTGATTTAGAAGTATACTAGGAGGATTACGAGACAGTCTAGTTTGAGGAATTCTAGCATAAAGAAGAGATCTGGACAGCAAGCTGTGGATGTGGAGAACCTTTTCCAATAAGTTGTAAAGAGGATGGATAGTGTTTAAAGCTATTCATACATAAGAAGGATAAATGAGACTGAGAACACCTCAAATTTCAACTCCACTGTCATCACTGATAATTATTTATTGATGCCTCTGCTATTAACTTGAGAACTAGTGATTTCTTTGACAAGAATAATTCAGACATTCGTATAATCAAACATTGATAATTTTGGATATTATTGATAGACATTTTATCATTCCAAAATTCCTAAGTCATCAAGAGTAAATAAGCAAAGGAACATACTCAATTCGACACTTTAAATTATTTATCTCTTCTTAAGCCTTTTTTAAGACATAAAATCAGGGTTACAAACAGAAAGATTCATTGAAAACGAATTTAAATTTCACATAATAGAGGAGAAGGATTCTCAAGTAGAGCAAGATGATATTGAATCACTCAAAGCTTAAAATAAAGAGATGAGGAGCATAACCAAGTTAGATTAGTAGAATCTCATAGTGAGTAATCAATTGGGATAGGAGTAGCAAAGAGAGGTTTCTTAGTCAGTTAACAACCTAATTGAGCCAGAGTAAATGTTTTAGAATAGATAGGAAAAGTTCAAATCAATTTAATACGACGAGAGAAATAATAGATATTCCTACACAGCTTTATTAGAATTAAATTGCCTTTTTTAAATTAGAGCCTCCATTTAAGAGATTCCAAGGAATTAATCAATTAACTCTATTAATGAGTGAACCCTATCAAATTCTCAATTATCTTATAAGAATCCTAGGAAATTAAGTCTGTCTTAATTTAAATAAGTATATAAATCTTCGGGGGGGGGGGGGGACGGAAGTGCACACCCACTAATTCTGGCTTTTAAAATTACCAAGATTGTCATTTTTACGAATTTCACTTTTTTATGGTATGATCTATTAATATTATTTATTGATTTAATATTATGACTGATTTGATGTTATGATTATGTTTTATTCCCAAAAATAACTAAGTATCATTTAATTACTTTATATTAAGCTATTTTTAAAGAGGTTATTTGCTATATAGTAACTCCACTGATAACTGACTATTTGAGAACTTATTTGGGCTATGAATTGTTATGATTATTCTTAAAAATTGTACATATAATTTTAAGATCCTCTTAAGTATGTTATAGAGTTTATCAATGAGTCTGCAGAGGTAATTTTATGTAATTGGAGATAAAGTGATCTTGGCTTTTATATTTAAACTTTCAGATTCTTCTTTAAATAATATTCAAGTTAAGATTGCAAGAATTTTGATAAAAAAGGCAAATCACATTTAAAAAACTGAAGGGCGAATCATAATTAATATGTATATTAACTCTAGTATCTTCATAAGACTTTATTTTAATGAGTAAAGCATAGCTCGGAAATAATTTGAGGACATTTCATAAAATTTGAAATCATTAATTTTGACACACATTAAAATTTTTAAAGCTTAAAAATCTTAATTTTTTGGCATTTTTAGAAGATTTTGGCCTAAATGGATTTTTTTCATATATAATTTTTGATCATAATAAGTGGGGGTGTGCACTTCCCCCCCCAAATCTTCATTTGAGAAAGTTTATAGCCTAATTCATGTTTTAAATTGAGTTAAATTAAAGAATGAATACTCACAAACTATCATCTTCGGCTATCTAAAATGGACCTCGAATGAGTTAAGGCAACAACGAGGAGCAAACTAAAACAGCCAGCTACGATAAGAGTTTCCTAAAAAATGATCACGAGTTTAAGATAAAGCAAAATGAAAGAAACAACAACGAATGAGTGAGCTCTGTACTTCCATATCAGGCTCCTTCTGCAGATAAAATACAGCCCATTTAGGAAGTTTCATCTGAGTCTTAAAGTAAGAAAGAATATGATCCTATATTTTTATCTATCTTTTTTCTTTCCCATTAGCATTAACTTATTGAGTACTAGATCATGCTTAGAACAAGTAAAGCAAAATGAAATTAAGCTTTGGAAAGAACTATGTACCTTCACCTCTAGAGCCAAAGAAGAAATCGAATGCAGTTAAAACGACTAAGTACACGTTGATTAGCTGGGCTCCTCTCTCCTTGCTCTTTTAGTTCAAAAGAGCAGCTAACATCTACTTTCTGATTATTTCAGTCTTAACCTGCCTAAGCTTTTCTCCTAAGAACCCTATATCTATGATTGGAACCTTCGCTATAGTTCTTATTTTCACCATGCTGAAAGAGGCTTATGAGGTAAGTTGAGCACTTAATAGAATAGAGCCTATATTTTAGTTCAGTTACAACTCATCTTTGCTTTATCTCACTCCTTGTAGGATGTTTAACGCTTCAAATCTTAGTTTTTTGTTCCTCTAATATCAATAAATATATTTAATCTGACAATGAAGTAAATAATCGAATAGCCTAAGTACTAGATTATCAAAGTAATTAGTTCCTAGACAGAAAATGGTCGTCAATCAAAGCAGGAGATATCGTAATGGTTCATAAAGACAAGGAGTTTCCAGCTGATCTCCTTCTTTTATATGCCCCGAAGGAAATCATCATATCTGTTAATTAAACATTCTCAATTCAATTTTATCTATCATCTATGTTGATACTATGAACTTAGACGGAGAGACTAACTTGAAGGAAAAAAACGTTTTTATGAAGGAATTTGATCTCCCTAAAATATTGCAACTTAATGGAGAGATTCTTTGCGACATGCCTAATGAAAGTCTGGATGATTGGGACTGCAACCTATCTATCAATAGTTAGAAACCTATGAATTGCAGGTATGATATTTAAATTTGACTAAATGTAGTATTAAGAATCTGCTACTAAGAGGCTGCTTCCTAAAAAACATAGACTATTGCATAGGCCTCGTGATTTATGTGGGATCTGAGTCAAAAATAATGAAAAATGCGAAGAAATCTCCCAAAAAGATATCCAATATCATGAAGAAAATGAACCATATGCTTTACACGGTTTTCGGCTTTTAATTTGTGTTGATCATAGTATACGCTTCTATTTGCATGATTTGGTAAAATGAAAATGCAAAAAAGATGCAATATCTCAACCTGTCCACAAATTTGACTGCTCTAACTTGGTTCTTGTAACTGCTTACTTTTTGGGTAGCCTATTCTCATCTGATTCCTATCTCCTTATACGTAATAATTGAGCTTTTAAAGCTCACTCAAGCGTATTTGATTGGCAAAGATGTGAAGATGTATGATCATGAAACTGAAAAATTTATTTTTCTATTGCTATAAATTTGGAATGTGCAGAAACTCTGATCTAAAATTTAACGATTCAAATAATTTTGTATTACTACTTATAATAGAAGAGCTTGGGCAGGTGGACTTTGTATTTAGTGATAAAACGGGCACCCTGACATAAAACAAGATGATCTTTAAGAAATGCACAGTATTAAACTAAATCTTCGGAGAAATTGAAAATGAAGAGGACGCTTAGTGCTTAGACATGGCTAAGTCATCCAAAGACAGAATAGCTCAAACAATCTTTGGAAAACTAAGGGATGATGCAATATCATCTCAGCTTTAGGAATTTTTTACTCTGCTTGCAGTTTGCCATGCTTGTATGGTGGAGGTAGATCCTATCACTGAGACTTTGAAGTATTCTTCATCTTCGCCGGATGAACTAGCTTTAGTGCAAGGAGCAAAAGAAATTGGAATAGAGTTTATTGAAAGAACGATTAGCACTATCACTATACAGCTTAATAAAAAATAAATAGAGAAGTATGAGCAGATAGTTGAGTTCCCATTCGACTCAACGAGAAAGCGAATGTCACTCATTGTTAAGAACTTATCAACAGGCCGCTATTACGTAATGACTAAAGGAGCTGATTCTATCATGATGCCCCGACTTAAGATATCCTTAGAAGATCAACGTTAATTGGAGAGTGACTTGTATAAATTTGCTGTGGATGGCCTAAGAACGCTGGTGTTTGGCATTAAAGAAGTTTAGAAAGACAAAGTTGATTCCTTTATGAGATAATTTAATGAAATAAAGACAAGTTTAGACATTCTTAAGGAGTAAAGACTAAATGACCTATTTGATAAGATGGAATACGATTTAAAATACGTGGGAGGATCTGCAATTGAAGATAAGCTACAGGAGGGAGTATCTGAAACTATAGATAATTTAATGAAAGCAAATATTAGGGTATGGGTATTAACAGGAGACAAATAAGAAACGGCTATTGAGATCGGAAAAAGCTGCAAGTTAATTTAGAAAAATATGAGAGAGATAGTCTTAACAAGTAAAAGTAAGGATGAATTTGTTGCAAAACTTGATACATATTCTTCTCAAGAACTAGGGCTAAAACTTGCCATAATTATTGATGGACCAACATTAGGATTAACTCTAGAAGATAAAGTACTTTCCTAGAGATTTTTTGAATTTGGTCTCAAGGCAAATTCTGTTATTTGCTGTAGAGTTTCACCTAAATAGAAAGCAGACGTTGTCGGCTTAGCTAAGAGATAAGAGAAATACATTTGCTTATCAATAGGAGATGGAGCAAATGATGTATCAATGATATTAGAAGCTCACATTGGAGTTGGAATCAGAGGAAAAGAAGGAACTCAAGCAGTTAGATCAGCAGATTACGCTATTTCATAGTTCAGATTTCTGGAAAGACTCTTATTAGTACATGGTAGATATGGTTATATGAGAGTTTCAAAGATGATTTGCTACTATTTTTACAAAAATGTTGTCCTTGTCTTCACAGAACTTCATTTCGCTTATTGGAATGGGTTTAGTGGCCAAATATTTTTCGTTGATTGGCTTCCAACTCTATACAACGCTTTTTTCACATCATGGCCTTGTCTTTTTGCCTTAATGTTTGAGAGAGATGTGACAGACAGCTTTTCGGTTTCAAATCCTATTCTCTACCACGCGGGGTAAAAAGGGCTCTACTTTAACTTCATGATATTTTGGAAGTGGATATTTTTCAGTATAATTCATGGAGCCACCAACTACTATGTTATTGTTTATGTAAGATAAATCGATCATTAATTTGTTTGTAGTTGCTACAACAGCCTTTAAACTCAAATGGGTACTCTTATGACTAGTGGCTACATTCCACTCTCTCCTTTTCAGTGATCATCAATCTAGTGACATTCAAACTTTTCTTTGAAACTAGTTATTGGAATCTAATGAACATGTAAGCCCTTCTTTCATGATAACCCTTGTACGTATAGAGTTGTAGCATTTCTTTCACTTTTAATCTACTATGTGACTGTGGCAATACTTAGCACAAATGTGTTTGCTTCCTATTTCCAAAACGAAGTGAATGGAGTATTCTATCAAATCTTTGAATCACGCCAGTGCATCTACATACTAATAGTCCTACCTTTTATTATGCTAGTGCCAGACTCCTTCTTTAAATATGTCTAGAAGATTTTCTTTCCAAACCCCTCTGATCAGCAGATGATTCTTTTGAAGAGGTCTCATAATCATTTAGTAAAGATAAAGCCGGGAATCGGTGACGACAAAGTTCTAAATTACTCTAAGGTAAATAACCTAGATAGCTCTTTCAGTAAAAAGACTGACAAAACTAGAGAATTATAGTGTTTAATATTTAGCACTAGGTTTTATTTTAGAACTAAAAGAGGAGCAGCTAAAAATAGTTGATGAGGATTCAAATGATTTATTAGAGAAAGGTTTAATACTGATAAGAATGGAAAATCACCAAGTGTGCAGTTTTTGAGCAAGAACTCAGCTCTCAAGCAAGAAAATCATGATACTTAGAACAGTGAATTATAATTATTTTTTTACAGTTAAGTTTTCGGAGGAAGATTTAAAGTTCCAGCTGATTAATAATTGAGCTCAGTTAAAGTATCCCAAGCTATAACTGTTTATAATTTATTTTATCTTACCGGCTCCTCAAATAGCGCTTCAAAGCTATCAAAGATAGAGTTCCAGGAATCCAATCACTTATATATTTCCTCTTTTACGATTTTTATTCATCACGGCGGTCAAAGCTTAAAGATTCCTCATCAATAAAAAGCATTTCAAACTTAGAACCAAAGAGGAAATTACACTATGGATAATAGTTTTGAGGGAGATCTTAAACAAAATCATGGGAACTCCAATCAAAATGTGCCAATGGTAAAACCTCTTATTACAAATAGTAACAATAGCAATTAGGAGAAAGAACTTATTAAAGCCTAAGGAATAGGCAGAGTAGAAAGTTTGAACTTTTGATTTATTAAACTACCTTTAGAAATTTAAACAATTCTAACTAGTGGAAAAAATGTAATACATATCATTTAAAAAACTTTCAATTTAATTCGTACGTTAAGTGAGCAATTTAATCCTGAGCTTAAGAATAATTATATTCCTATCTCTTATTTTACTGAATTTCTTTTGCACTAAAAATTTATTCTCTATTTAAATCCTTATTAGAATATCTTTGTTTTAAGTCATGAACTTTGTTACTTTTCGCTTTCTGTTTCTTCCTTTCTTTAAGCATGGTTAGATTTGTTGCATCATTATTAGAATTCTGTAGAGCCGAGATGTAAGAATTAGTATCAGACTATTAACCCTCACATAGGATTTCTAAAGTTTCCCTATCCTCATTAACTCTTTTGCTTTCATTTCCTGGAACTTGCCTTAATGATTAGCATTACTAGTCCAACATATCGATTTAGTTAGATTTCACAAGAAGATCACAATCTTGATTCGGGGTCTATTTAACAGGAGTCAAAGGCCTCGTGCAGTCATCCCTGTATTTCAATTCAGCCTGATCTATTCTCAAAATTATAGTATTTAAAACAATAAATGAGATGAGGTGTGGGCAGATCAGCGCTTTAACTCACTTAGATTTTGCATAAATAGCAATTAAGTTTCTAAATTCCATCAAATTGATAGGCTTTCACTTTCCTCTAACTTATGAATGCTTTCATAAATGCCTTTAAAACTGATTGTGGCTTCAACGGCAGAAATATCTGTTGCTTAAAGATACCTTTATAAAATGAATAAATATTTTAAATATAATAAGATTGACTTAAATATTTCGTAACTTCTTAATCCATTTGTAATAA
The DNA here is from genome assembly GCA_027382625.1 of Tetmemena sp. SeJ-2015. Classification (NCBI taxonomy): domain Eukaryota; phylum Ciliophora; class Spirotrichea; order Sporadotrichida; family Oxytrichidae; genus Tetmemena; species Tetmemena sp. SeJ-2015. The sequence goes on from JAJKFJ010022615.1 coordinate 57,796, forward strand.
GCTTTACATGGAAAAAGAATAGCCATAAAACGAATATCTCTGTCCCTGTACTTAATATCAGAACCAAAATCATTGAAGGGTATATCTCAAAAGCCTTGCGGACTCTCATCCCAATTTCATTTTGTTCTTAAATCTCCTTCCTTGTATTTATAGCCAAAAACTGCATTAAAAGATAAACTTGATATAAGGATAGAAGTATTAGAGTGACAAGGAAGTGCAAAAACTGTTTGTAGTTTCTGTTGCCTATGCAGTTTCCCAGCCATTTACAATGATGGTCAAAGTCATGCACACAATTATCGCAAGCTTTGCAATGAGTAGCTTAATTAAAAATTTGAGTTTTGCTCTAGGTGGGCGATATATATTACAAGTAGAACAGAATTTCATTTAGATCAAAGAAACTCCTCTATGATGAACTAGGCTCAAACTATTTTTCTGTCGGGTTTTTGTAATCATTACAATATAAAATAATTAAATCTGCTATTAAAGCTTGAAGTCCAAATCCTAAAGAGGGATTAATCTTTGCTAATGGATCTTACAAGTCAATTTACTATACCAGGATTTGCAAAAGCAGTGTATAACCCAAGAAATGTAGCAAGAATGTTTAAAAAGACAAGGATCTTTAAAAACAAAAATATTTATCACAGTGCTGGCAGGAGAATAGTTGAGCTTTAAAAATTTCTCTTAATCAAATTACTGGACAGGAGTTATTTGCAGAATAAAAGAAATTATAAAATTAATAACATAATTTTTCATATTTTTTTATCAAAAAAATTAATTTGATCATAAAATGATGATAATGTTAAAAATCTTACTGGACACATTTGAGAGTAAATTATAAATCAATATTTATAATATAAAAAAAATTATGACTGATGGTAAAAGACAGAATGTGAAAATAGTGAGAATTGCATTGATTGGCTTGCTTCCTAAAACTAATTTTCCCTTAAAAAGTGATTTCGTTCTGCCCATGTATACTTGGTAATTTTTAATCTTAAACTGACCCATCTCTGGCGTTGGTTTTATTTTGTTTAACTCTGATGGTGGTTATTTAGTTTCGTCTTTCAGTTTTCTGAAAGACTGAATTTGATTGGGAATTTCCAGATTAATCACTTCTTGTACCTAGTGGGAAGTTTTTTGCTTGTCTAAGTTTATTCTCATAATTTAGCAACAAATAAATTCACTTTGAATATATATTAGTTTAGCTAATTGTCTCTTTCTCTTCTGAGATCGGAGAGTGATATTTTAAAGTAAAAGGTATCAAACTTTTTTCTTAGAGCTAATTAATTTTGATAACTTAATTAATATCAGAAATCATAAAAAATTTATTATAAATTAGAAAATCTTTATCCTCTTTTTATTAAATAAAAATAAGAATATTTATAATTGATTTAAAAAAGAGCAGACATAATTTTCAGAATTATTTTTAAGTTGTGAAATAAATAATTAAAAATACCCAATTTAATTTTAATTATAATGCTGAGACTCGAAAGAGACCTTGGATGTCAATTGGTCCATTGCTGAAACTTTCATACTAAATTGTCTCTATTAAATTAAAAAAATTTAGGCTGAAATATATAGATGAATATTATGTTTAGTCATTAATGGAAATGAATCTCATAAATCTCATTTAATTTAGAATTTCATAATGCATTTTTAATAGAAGAAGGAATGATAAGTAGTTCATTTTCTTAAATTATGAACATTAGAAGCCAGTATTTGTTAATAATAAATTTTGCTAATAGGTAAAATAAGTCTCTAAAAGTAAAATATAGGTTTAAATTAAATACATGAGCTATAAAGCAGTATAGGTTTAGTTATAATAATCTTTTTTTAATTCATATTTAAACTATTCAAATTTGTAACAATTAATCTATCATTTGGCTGACTAAATTAATAATCACAAAAACTCATTAAAGAGACTGGTTAACCTGAGTACTCCTGAAAATAAACTGTAATAAATTATTTATAAAGAAAATACTTAGAAAATCTTGAATTTAAATAATATTAGATAGGATCATTTTAAAATAATTCTAAGATAATTTTAATAAGCACAGACTTTTAAATTATTCATTTCAATTACGCCTAAAATGTAAGATAAATAGGGATTAATTTTTATTGTCTAAGAATTTTGATAAATAGTAAGATATAACTTATTTTTATAATTATTGCTATAATTCATCATGAAAACACGATGAAATTCTAAAAAAAAAGCTTTAAATACTATTGATTTAACTTTAAATTAATGTTTAAGAATTTAGAGAAGATAAATAACAAATTTTTGTTTGTAATAATTGTGGTGAACCTTTTATTAAAGAAACTAACTTGTAGTAATTTTAAAATTTAAAATAATTACATTTAATATTCTCTAATGATCTCCAACCTCTTTTTACTATTTCTGGGGCTATTTAATTATAATTTGTAAAGAGATATAATAGGAAATATGAAAAGATAAATTGGAGTATTTTAAAAATATTTTTAAAATATATTAGCTCTCTTAAATAATATTAAATATTAGAAGTAAAATATATTTTTCTATACTTTTTAAGCTAGCTTGTCTGGTGTATCAAGGCAAGTGCGAGCAAAGATGTTTTACAGAAAATTAATTCATGTTTGGAATTGATGTTTGGGGTCACGTTATATTCGACTAAATGGTGATTGATGAAGTGGATGACGCTCTCTATTTTGGCCAAATGAGAACTTGGCCAGGCTCCGCCGATTAGTTTGGCTAGTATGGAAAATTTTTTCTCAGCAATAATATTAATCATGAAATTTATTTATAGTAAATAACACGCTAGTCTACACTATGACGATTAGAGAAGATATCAGACTGTATAAAAGACTTGATAAACTATTCTCTATTATCTAAATTAAAAGGTTATAGAAATAGTAATCCAAAAAGGTAAAAGCGATAGGAATAATTAAGATTATAGATTACCGTAGTTTTTAATGTCAAGTGTTTTATCTAATTCTATTATCTTAAATACTTGAGTATCAAACTTATAAAAATGAGGTTTTGAATTATCTTATTAGCAGTTAAATCAAGATCACCTAAAATAATCAAAGTTTATTCTCTCAATGGAAACAACAGCAGCAAACTTAGTAATTCTCACTCGTTTCGGAGACTCTTCTATAAACACCGGCAGTTGCTATCACTCAATTTTATAATTATTTAATAGGTCTCTTCAACAAGACTCAAACTTATATTTATAAGACAGATGGTTTCGCATTTGTTAGCAAATATATGGGTCCTTTCTCACCATGTGGGACCCCAGGATAAGTGAGACTGGTTGTTGACAATAGCAATAACATATATATGCTGGCAAGAAGCTTCTCAGACGATGCGATAATCATGCTCGATTCAAATTTGAATCATGTTAAAAACTACGTAAATCTTGAGAACTTCTACAATTCATACAGCTAAATGAGAGCTTACTCCCTTCTTTACGACTCTTCTATGCATAGGATATTTTATTCAACTTAAACTAATAATTTTATAGAGTTAACTTTTTCATCCCCCATAATTATGTAATTTACTTTACATAGGATAATAAGTACGGTTTCTGATCTAGTACTGTAATAAGTGCTGAGATTGGAAATTAATTATTATTTGCATTCCTAAAATTTTACTTTACTTTACTATGTAATTTACTCATCAGGTATAGATAGATTTGCTTTTGGAGTTTTAAATTTGGCCTCTGGAACAAGCGAATAGCATTACTTTTATAGAGAAGCTGCTTTCAATAGTATACCTATTTCAGTTAGAGCTCTGCATAACTCAGTTCAAGGGCCCATATATGGTTGCTTCTCTGTCACTTACTCAATCGGCTCAAAAATAAAATAGGTCTTCTTTAGACTTGATAATTAAAATAAATTTGAGCTAAATTCTTATAAGGAAAGTATTTGATAAGACAACTTTGAATTTGGTTGAAATGAAAATTAACGCAGATCTTGCTACGTTTAATGGCGGGACTGACAAGAAATGCTTAGGTCTGAACAGAATAGACTATAACTTATATATACACTAAGTTGAGTACACCTCTAGTCTGTTGGCTGCGTAAGTTGGAATGCAAGTCGTTGATCTTAACTATATCGTCCCTGTAAAATGGTACTTATTTAGTATTCAAAAACTTAAATAGTTTTCAGCTGTTTAAATAATCGCTTTTAAATTAGTAATACTCCTTCGCCCACTAAGAATTTTGCTCCTCAAAACTTTTTGTACTACCCTGCAAAGAAGTACTGGATTTATGTTGGCCACACAGAAAACACTGGGAATTCATTACAAGTAAAGATGAATTTTTTGGAATTGAGCAAATTTGGAGGAAACATCAAATTACTAAATATATATGTGTTCTTCCTACCTTATTGTTGCTGATCAGTGTACATCAATGACCTCACTTGCTTCAAGTTTCTCATAGATTGGTACTTTAGTCAGCAGTTTCCTCTTTCGAGTATTGGTGTCTGTAGAAGCATCTTATCGAGATATCTGAGTTTGACTATTGGATATTGTAGCTGCACTATTCTTAGCGCTTTTATGCCATTTTTATCTTGCTTCACTCGAAGAGCTGCGTTTTAAACTTTTAATGAAATGATACTTTCATCTGAGCTCCATACATGTGTTCACTACATAGATTTTAGCTGAAATTATATAAAATAGAACTCTTAATTCGCTATATTAATTAAGAACAAGCAAACTTTAATTAATAATAGTGAGAAAGTAATTAAGAACTTAATAACCTTAATCTATTTAAGAAATAAAGTTCTTAATTACTTTCTCACTATTATTAATTAAAGTTTGCTTGTTCTTAATTAATATAGCGAATTAAGAGTTCTATTTTATATAATTTCAGCTAAAATCTATGTAGTGAACACATGTATGGAGCTCAGATGAAAGTATCATTTCATTAAAAGTTTAAAACGCAGCTCTTCGAGTGAAGCAAGATAAAAATGGCATAAAAGCGCTAAGAATAGTGCAGCTACAATATCCAATAGTCAAACTCAGATATCTCGATAAGATGCTTCTACAGACACCAATACTCGAAAGAGGAAACTGCTGACTAAAGTACCAATCTATGAGAAACTTGAAGCAAGTGAGGTCATTGATGTACACTGATCAGCAACAATAAGGTAGGAAGAACACATATATATTTAGTAATTTGATGTTTCCTCCAAATTTGCTCAATTCCAAAAAATTCATCTTTATCATACGTAAACATCTAAGGCTCTTTCAATAATGATAATTTAATAAAGGATTAAGATATTTATAAATTAAAATATTTGAAAATAGTTTGATAAACTATTTCACTTACAATGAAGACACTTATCTTAATACAACTCTCTTAAATTTCATAACATCTGCTCCCCCTATGATCATTTAAATATCATTGTGGTGAGGCAGAATTTTAAATAGTTGTCTAAAATCATATCTTTATTTTTATTTTATTCAAGAAAGAAGTTTGCTTATAGAGCACTTCCTATAATTACTGAAATATGAATTAAGTTAAATTAATTTTTTAAATATTATTCCTGGGGGGGACGGAAGTGCACACCCCCTATTTTTATGATCAAAATGCCTATAAAAGTGCCTATTTAGTGTCAAAATCAGCTAGAAATGCCAAAAATAAAGTAATTAGGACTTTTAAAATTTTCAAGAGGGTCATTTTTACTAATTTCAGTTTTTATGGTATGATCTATTAATATTATTTATTGAATTTAATATTGATGACTTATTGATGTTAAGATTATGATTTATTCCCCAAAAATAACTAATTATCGTTTCATTACTTTATATTAAGCTATTTTTAAAGAGGTTATCTGCTATATGATAACTCCCCTGATAGCTGGATTATTTTAGAACTTATTTGGGCTATGAATTGTTATGATTATTCCTAAAAATTGTAGATATAATTGTAAGGTCCTCTAAAGTATGTTATAGAGTTTACCAATGAGTTTGCAGCAGTGATTTTATGTAATTACAGATAAAGTGATCTTGGCTTTTATATTTAAACTTGTCAGATTCTTCTTTTAATAATATTTAAGTTAAGGTTGCAAAAATTTTGATAAAACAGCCAAAAAACATTTAAAAAGCTGAAGGGCGAATCATAATTAACATGTATATTAACTTTAGTATTTTCATAAGACTTTATATTCTTGAGTAAATTAGAGCTCTGAAATTATTTTAAGGTCATTTCATATTATTTGAAATCATAAATTTTGACCCTCATTGAAATTTTTAAAGCTAAAAATTCTTAACTTTTGGAATTTTTAGACGAATATGGCCTAAATGGATGTTTTATAATAAATTTTGATCATAATAAGTGTGGGGTGTGCACTTCCGTCCCCCCCCCCATTTTCCTAAATTATGACTTTCAACAAGTGATGTGAGTAAAAGACTAAAAAATCGTAATTAATTATCCTGCTTTTACCACTTACAGAAGGAAAATGAAATTATAAAAATCATTTGAACTGATAATATCGTATGAATTTGAATTGCTTTAAATTAATTCATTCATAATCTTGATTAAATAAATTAAATAAAAAGTATTTTTTTGTTTTAATACTAGCATGAATATAGTTAATAATTAAATTAATAATTAATTAAAAAATTTAAAATCCTAGTGGATGAAGTGTGAATTATATTTTTATTAGCTTTAATTTCTAAGCAGCTTACATCCTTGCAATTTCTTTGTAAGAGGATTGCCTAAAGAGTTGCCTGTGCCATAAGTTTATTGGCTAATTTCTTGGTTTAAAATTGGTTACCAATTTTTATCGACATCCCCTATCGAAATTGTTGTTGAATGAACTCATACTATTAATTTACAATTTATAGATCAAACTCCATATTGAAATATGTAGCTCTCAATTCAATCACCATTTTATAAATCTTCATTCATTATTTTAATTCAGAATTTAATTTCAGCTATTATTGAGGTTTGATCTAATTAAAGTTAATAAATAGGTAAATTACTAAAAGTGGACCTTACTGCAAATGAAACTCCCTAGAACCAAATCTGCAGTTTTCTCTCTGATAGATTATAAACATTATTAATTGTTTTAATTGTGCACTCTTGAGCTAGCTTGATACGAACCTTCATCATCCCAATCTTTAGCCGAATCAAAAAGTGTATTTTGTTTTAAATCATAAACATGCAACTTCTGTATTATAATTTAATGTTGAAAAAAATAGAGAATATGAGGATTGTAAAAATCTGACCTTCAGGGTGAAGTAAAAGTAGAGCTTTGATTTCGAAGATATTACGTATTTATATATATGACTGTTTATAAATCTTATTTTTACTAGAATAACTTTAAAATTATTTTAGGATGAAATTAATTAGAAATTAGAAGGAATTCAAATATAATCAAATAAGTTTTTCTTACAATCCTATTAAAAAGAACTTTTATATTTATGTTTTCTCTTCAAAATGACAATAATTTAAATTTAGATTATCATGACGAGCTCCTCCTTAGTAAATTAAAATAACTTATTTTTTTATTTGTTGATTAAATATTAAATTTTAAAAATTAAAACAAGAGGTAGCTTGCGATGTAGTAAATTCAATGATTGAGATTAGTTTATCTTAAAAATCTTAGTAATTAACTCAAATAAAATAAAGAGAAAAGCAAGAGCTTTAAAAGCAGTAGTGAGCGTATTATGATAGAAAATTAAGAATCATTTGAAGAGTGACTACAATAAGCCTATCTCTTTAGGTCTTTAAATAGTGGTTGCTGTTTGATTTAAGCCTCATATTAAGAAGAGTTAAATATTATAAGTTCAGACCTGAAGCTGACTAAGTGATTACTATTTTTACAATAGAGTTCTTATTGTTTATATAAAAAAGAAACTTTAAACATCATGAGCTCATGTCTCTGCCTCTCACTCTTTCCTAAAATTATTTCATACTGAAAGTATAAATGTCAGTGCACCTTATTGGCTGCAAGGACATAAATAAATGAAGCTTTAATGGGAGCTCATCTTGTGCTATAATGATATTAATTCTCACTCAATGAAACAGAAGAAAATGAATTATAATAATTTTAGGTGGAGCTTAATATTAGTTACCTCCACAATTATATTTTTGCTTAAATTCTTTCTAATGTCATTTAGAAAATGTTTAGTCGAGCTCTATTGCGCAGCTAAAAAGTAAGTATTGTATCCCGATGTCGAATTGAAATATTACATCATTTTGCCTAAATACTAAGGTTTTAAATTTTAATTTTTTGATTCATTCTAAAAAGTAAAAAATTTCTATCTCTGACACTATTTTTTTAGTCAAATTATTCATTATATTAATCCATTGTTATTTAATTTCATCAAAAAAATATTAATATTAAATTTTAGTAGATCTAACTCCTCAATCATTCACTAATACTCCATTTTTTTAGCACTGGCTTCCCTCTTCAGATTTTAGAAACCTTTTTACTGCAATAAATTATTTTAAATTATGCAATAAACACGACTACCACCTCTTTCTATTATCAGCACATGGTAAAAAACATTCTCAATTAGACCTCAATCCATCCAACCATTGTGTCAAACTTAGCTTTTTTAGATTATGTTAAATGAATATTTTTCATTTATATTTTGGATAATCATGAAGAAATTTTCTTGATAGAAATTTTCTTGATAAAGTTAGTAAAACAATTAATCTAAGTCAGTCCTTTTACTAAGCATCAATGGGAAAGACAGCGAGAGAGATTGCTAATTAGTCTGCAATAGTTCTTTTGAGATTTAGAACTCCGAACCCTACACCGCAGAGTTGAGTTTACTGCACCTACTCTGCAATTCGCACAGCCACTGGATTTAATTATTCAGCAATCCAGAGAGCCTGCCACTTAGCTCTTGGTAATCTTAAACAAAGCGAGCTCAAATCGACTCGCTCCTCTAGTCTCAGCTTTGAGCATCTTTGCTACCTTCTGAGTGATCACACACTTTCACAGTCAAAGCACCTCTCCCTTGATTAGAGATGCCTCTTATTCCACCGCAAGTTCCCAGAGCTTGTGATTACGAAAGGCACCTTACGAAGAGTTTATAAAGCTCATGGATTAAAGTTCAAAGTCACTCGCAGCAGCTACAATCTCAGCGAGTCTCGAATGGAAGCAATCCGAAGTAGATAAGTTTAAGTCTACCAAAAGATCCATAGATTCCATTAGTTAGGCGCGAAGATTGTTTATTTGGACGAGACGATTTTCAAGCCTTACAGGGCTTCTATTAGATCCTGGGCCAAGCCTTACTAAAACTAAGTTCTTTACCGAGAGGGAGTCAAGCTAGAGACTATAGCACTGGTACTTAAAAAAAGTT
>JAJKFJ010022616.1:0-43707 GCA_027382625.1 Tetmemena sp. SeJ-2015
TAGCTCCCAGCTCTGATTAAATATTCTTTACTTCTGTTTAGATAATTTAAAATTCTCTGCAAAGACAATGCATCTTCTCTATTAGCGAACTATATACCTGAAAGTGTTGAACTCCTAAGATGAAGTCCAGCTAGCCATATCAAATTTCCTCTCTGCTTTCTCGCTTCCCATTTTGATTTAGACATTTAAATTTATAAGCAAAAAATTTAAAAAAGGGGGGCTAGTTAATTTTTATAAATTATTTTTTAAAAGAAGGATGCTAATGCGCGGCAGCATCAACTTCTTTGTATCACAAAGGTACCCTTTCAGGTCCGTAAATGCGCAACCTGAGAATAAAAAGGGTTGAGTTAAGTTGATATTGGTAATGACGAAGCTAATAGCAGAGGGGACAATATAGAGATGCGATGAGATATTCTTTTGTTTAGTTTAGTTTCAGTTTTAGCAGCTCACCCCTTTCAGATTTGGGCTTGGTGAGGAATCAGGTCAAAGGGACTCTGTTGATTATTTTTAAATCAAAAAAATTTTGTACTTTTCCCCCTCACTCCATCTCTCATTAGGGGAAATTTTGGATTTATAAAGCTATTTAAATCTGCCCCTTTATAATGGAAAATTTTAAATTTTAAAATTTTTTAAAAATTTATTAAAAAACAAAAGTTAATTTTTTTATTTAAATACACTTTAAATAAATAAAAAAAAAGGTTTAAAAAATTTTTTTTTTTTTTGATTTTTGGGTAAATATATAGTGATTATTAAAAAAATTTAATTTCTGTTTAGCTTTTTAAATAAAATCGATATTTTTATAATTATTATTAAAATTTTTTTAAATTTCTTAATATTTAAATAAAAAAAAGGATTATGTGGGCTCTGAGAGAATCATTTAAAATAAATAATATTAAAATATTATTTCGATAAGTTTGAAAATTTCATTTTAAATGTAAATGAATTTTTTAAATTGACTACAATTCACATTATAAAATTGACTTATATAAACTAAATAAGTGAAAAACTACTAACCCCATAACTATATATTTAATAAAAGTAAAAAGGTATTAATGACATTATATATGAAAACACGTTTCCCAAAATTACAGAAGAGATTTAATTAAGAAACGCAGATCTCCAAATCAAAAAAAGGGAAATTCACAAAAATCAAAAAAATTTAAACACCCTATATTAATATATCAAATGATAGATCTTGAAGCGTAGATAAAGAATCACTTTGGTTTAAATGTATATTTTTTTATAGAACAGTTCAAGTTTGTTTTTGTCCCTCATTGAAATCACTTATACTAGTCTCTTAATAGATTAGATCTTAATGTTTTTTTCAGACTATCGAGATAACATATATGGAACATATCTTTAGAATTAGAGCTCTTATTTAACAAGATTTAATATGTGAAATTCTTTTTGAGGCTCATTCATTATAAATTTCTAAAAGAAAAAAAAGTCTAAATAAGCATATTTGTTCAATTTTTACTTTTTTTATACAGTTTTTATGATTATTTAATTAAGAAAATAAAAATTATAATTTTTAATATTAAAAAATTTTTTTTTTTTAATTTTTTTAGAAAAATTTGACGAAAAAAGTGATAAAAATCGCTAAAAAAGTGCTAAAAATGGCGAAAAAAGTGCTAAAAATTGAAAAAATGGCAAAAAAATTTTTTTTTTCCTTTATTTTGCATTTTTGAAGGCCTTCCCGTGCGAATTTCTTGTCGGACGAAGTCGACCGCCTTATAAATCGATATGCTCTATCTGTCTATGCACTCAGTTTTAAGAAAGGACAAAATTTTTTTCGATGAAATCAGTACTTTTCTGGGAAAAAATTGCTTTAAAACACATTTTTCACCCATTTCTAGGCTTTCCGCCAAAATCCCTCAGGTATGTCAAAAATAAATCGCCTATGCCCCATCTATCTGTGCAATAATATTTGATGAAAATTTGAAAAAATGACTTTTTTTAGCACTTTTTTCACACTTTTTTAGCATATAATTTTTAATGATAAAATATATTTAAAAAATCTTTTATTATGAGAAAAATATAAAAAACCCAGAGAAAAAAGATTTAACTCATATAAAAAATGGTTTAATATACTCTTATGAATAAGAATTTTTCATTGACTATGACTTTAAGAAATTTCTTTTATAAAAGAAAAATTGTAAAAATCTGTGTATATATAAAAACTAAATTCTATATAGAAATTTTTCCAAATGAAAAATTAAGCAAGAAAAGAAATACGAGGATGATGAAGATTCATTTACTAATTAAATAGTTAAGTGAAAGTAATATGAATTCAGCTAGTTTAAGCTAATAGATAATGATATTACTTCTTCTCATTCTCAGATGCAGTTATTATTTAGATATTAAAGCATAATTAAGCAATCAAATAATCTTTTTCATTAATACAGACTTTGTCTTAATTAAAATCATCAATTTATTATCTAGTTTTTGTAAAAATCTTGTTCTTTTATTTAAGATAGATTTGGAAAAGCTTAATGGGTTCTTTTTACTCAAATAGCGAGAATCTTAAAATAGCTATCATTAATTAGTTCATCTAACAATTCTTCATTGAGAAACTTTCAAGGTTCTCTAATTTCGGATCTATTCGGCATTATAAGAGATTGGAATTTGATTGAGTGAATTTCTTATAATAAGCCTGCTTAATTGAAAAGTAATTTTCAATTATTGATAGATTTTTATATTAAGAATCTAATAATAATAAAGCCAGTTGCTTATTACTCTAATTGGGAATATTCTGGCTTTGTTGCTTAATTTGCATTATGATTCTATTTGTAATACATTATGAGAAGGCTATTATGGAATTCATTTCGTGTCTAAAGGAAATCTCTATAGAGAAATCCATTCTGTATCAAAGGAATTCCTTTAGCTCTCTAAAGTCTTCTAAATATGGAATTAAGACAAGATTCCTGAATTTTGCTTTGAGTAAATTTAGTCTAATTTGAGAAGTAACTTAATTCTTATCAGGGAAATTAGTTTACTCTCTATCTATATGATGAGAGGATTAATGGTAAAGCAAATAGGCCGCTGAGAATTAAGCAGCTTAATTCAGAAAATTGAAATTAAAAAGAGAGTAGTTTCAGCTAATTGGTTGACTTATTCTTAATTGAAAATTATGGCTTCTGTACCTCTTCTAAATTAAGAACCCTTTTGTTAAAGGTAAGTCTTTATTATAAAGTAAAATTATGAAGCTTAGAGTTCTTCACTTTAGCTTTGATCTAGTTGATTAATTCATTGAATAAGGAATTGATAGAATGCTTTATTACTCCGTTTAGACATTATTTAAGATTTAATAGCCTTTGACTTATTTTGAGAAGTCTTAAATCTTTCTAAGTAATTTAGTCCTGTCTTAAATATAAATAGCGCGCTATGAACAATTTGAATTAAGGCAAGATTTTTCTGAAAATCTTAATTCATGAGATTAGCTAATTTTTTTGCCTCTTCATTAATAAAGAGAATTCGGATATATTGAATTGATTCTCAAAAACTGATTGCGAGGCTACTAATGATGAGTTTAAACATTTTAGATTTTTTCCATTAAGTCATTTTGAACCATTTTTTCAAATATACTCAAAAGTTAGATGATCTATGAACATCCTTAAATTAATGAATTCTTAGTTAATTCATCATTCTAAAGTAATTAGAGATGATATCTAGCATATATTACTAACTTTTTTATTTGTATTTAGCTTTTTTGAGATTTATTTAAGACCCCCATATTTGCCTAAATTTCCATGATGAATTAAGACCTATTTTTGAATTAAACAACTTTTTTTTAGAGTGAATTAGAGCCTGAAACTTTCAAGTCAATTTTTTTGGCATCAAATGTGATGAATTTATTCTCAAATCATTAAAATTGAGTAATTTTTTAATTTTCCTGAAAGGGGGAAATAAAGGGGGAAAGCTCTTTGAATTAAGCACATTTTTGTTTTTTCTTAATTAATTTTAAAATAATATACTTAATTGAATTTGGCTAATTAATAGGCTGTCTTAATTAAAAATCACCTGTCTTAATTTAAATTTAGCAAGAAAATCCACTATTTTGCAATTATTTTTGCCATTTAAAATTTGGGTGGCTGAGAAAGTAGGACCTGGGTTATAGCTCTTTTTTTGGCGATAAAAAGAGTATAATGGGGGATTTTTAAGACTTTATCCATTTTCGGTGACTCATTTTAGGCAATTTTGGGATTTTTCCCATTAAGTAGTCTTTAAATTTAATTTTTCAAATCCATCATCCTTAAAATTATAAGAATTAATCCATTTCATTAATCAAATTAAATCGAGTATATAGGGATCAGTAAGCTTCTCCATGTAATTTAAATTCATAATTTAGGTTATCCTAGGTCCCTATGGTAAAAGCTCCAATTAAGCCAAAACTTTAAGACAACCCCCCTGTCTTAATACCCCAATCTGGACCTCATCCATGATCATTTCGAAATATAAAATCCAACTCTTTTTAAACATTAAGACTAACTATACATGCATACTAAAGCTCAAAATTGAAGTGGAGAATACGAGATTTCATATTTTTAGTATTAATGAGGGATTAGTGGTAGGTCCAGAAGGTCCTTTTTTAGATTTGGAGATCTCCCTTGTCTTAATTAAGTCTCTTCTGTAATTTTGGGAAAGCGTGTATATCATATATAATGATCATTAATATCTATTCACTATTTATCTAAGTATATAGGTTATGGGGTTTATATTAATATTTATTTATTATTTAAGATATAATTTAAAAATATTATATGTAATAAAGAAGTGACTGGTGAAAGGTAACAGAGGGATTATCAAAGTTTAAATAATCTACTTTAAATAAACTTAAAGAAATATTCAACCAGGAAATATTTATAAAATCATTAAAGTATTTCTACTTTACATATAATTAAGAATGTTTTTAAACAAAATTTAATAAGGAAAAAATGAAAATAAAATACTCTTATTAAATTTCATACAAAACTGAAGATGTTGGAAAATTTGGTGGTGCATTAATTATAAAGAATAGGCATTGTATTGAAATTTATATATCAAAAATAAATTGTATTAAAATTATAAATTTTCTTCAATAAGACTGATTGAATCAAACTTTTATAATTTCAAAGCAGAAAGGGGTGGAGCAGTTTATTGTTACTTCACTGAATCATATCTGAGCATGTACTCTCTGAGAGATTCAAATAGATGGTTTGATGTGACCGATTCTTCTTTTATTAACTGCTCTGCAGAGATAGACGGAGGAGCTTTCTATATTAAAAGCTCTTTCTGGATTACATTTACTAGGGATTTGTTTTAAGGAAATGAGGCAATAAGTGGAAGGGGAGGAGCAATATACTCTTCTTCTTTGGGCTTATCTGAATTCAGTAAAATCTCTATTATAAATTGAGCAATATTTAAATTCAAATTCTCACCAAATATTTAAATTTTCATTAATTATTACAAATCTTTACTTATTTATAAGTATTAATTTTCATATCAAATTTTATAAAATTATTTGACAACGATGTTTTAATATTTGCATATAAAATTTGTTGATAAACTTATTTAGGATTAGAGCTTTATATGAACAAAATTATGATTTAATTTGAATAGCGCATAAATCCAAGCAATAATATTGCAAGACAATTATTTTTTAATGATTTTATAATTTCTGTTGATTAATGTGCTAATAAGTTAATTTAATAGGGCAGCAGTATTTTACAAAATTTTACTTTAATTTTTAGACACAAAAATTTTCAACCCTTGAATAATTAAAATATAAATAGAGTAAATATATGAAATGCTGAGTGCAAGTTCATTTAAAATAAGGCTTTCAAATCTGGAGGCGCCATTTACTGGGATTAATTAGAACTTAAATATGTTTTATAATTTATAAATATATAAGCTTTTATTCTAAAGTAATGATAATTTTTATCTGAAATATAATTTAATTTAAATATACACTACATTTATTAAAGTAAAAATAATTCTAAACCCTAAACCATGCTCTACTAATTATGTTTAAATTAATCCATCATCATATATTTGGAGCAGTTAAAAATTTTTATAAATCTACTTGTGAATCATTTAAAATTATTAAAATTAAATTTTTTATTATAATTTGTAAAATTTTAATATTAATTTTTTTTAGAACCAGATCTGCTCTTCGATATTTATACAGAGTGGGTTTCCACAATATTTAGGATAAAAGTATATTCAGTTCTATGTTTTTGACAACTATGCGACCTATTATGGTAATGATATAGCCAGCCCCGCTAATTCATCCAGATCATTATTTAAAAATGAAAAGTATAATTAAAAAATATATTTTGAAATAAGTATTTTAGAATAATTGGAGGAGGGACGGAAGTGCGTTTCCCTCCTTTTATGGTAATAAATGCTAAAAAACGCAGTTTTTATAAAAATAAGCATTAAATGAAAAAAAGCATAAAGATTCTCGCCTTTGAAATTTCCTTGAGGGTCAAAATTTTTATAATCAATTTTTTTTCATTAATTTTTTCTATTATAAATTTAGAATTATTTAATTTTTTGATCTATTCTTTAAACTAACATTTGTGAATTCTAATTTCTTCAAGATTTTCCTTTATTATTTAATCTCAAATTCAGATAATTAATAAATTTTAGTTTTAATACCTAATAAAAAATAGTCAATAAACTTGTGTTGTCTTCTCGAAAATTAATAGGACTCCTTTTTCAGTTCAAATCAGAGTTAGAGATAAAATCCTGCCGAGATAAGTTAATTGAACTTTGACTATTCTGATTCTTTTTAATAAATATATTGGAGTAACTAGCGTAATAAATTAGAGGAACGACAAGTAAATTACATATAAATAATTAATTAAGAGCTCATTTTCTTTTGTGCAAAATTTCCCCTACACTTCTACAACTAAATTTTTTATTTCCAAATTTTAATTAACACTAAATTATGTTCACAACTAATTGAAAGCATAAACTTTGCCCTCAAGGAAATTTCAAAGGTTATATTAGACGTTCAGCCCCGATTTTTCAAAAACTTTTGAGTTTGTTTCTGCTTAGCCTGGATGAACGAGGACTAAGTTCTTGTCATCTGTGCTAAAAACTTGGTACTGTAAGCGCTCCTTGTGGGGCGAGTATTGTTACAAAATTTGAGGAAAAAAAAGGTAATTTTAATTTATTAAATCCCACAATTATAAGGAACATTTTTTCCAACATGCTAGTTATAGATAGTTTCTAATCTAATTCTCTAAAGTTTAATAAAAAGACTAAAATCAGTGTCTACTTACTGCTAAAGCTTCCTATCCTGCATTGTAAAATCGGGGCTGAACAGATAATAATTTATTGAATTATCATGTTTCATCAATTTTGGCATTGGCTGGTGATTTTTTAGCAATTTTTTAAAAGGGGAAATTTTCCCCCAATTTTTTTATTTAATTTTAAATTTTTTAAAAATTGCAAGAAAATATTATTTTTTTATTCAATTTTTCCAATAACTAGCCAGAAAATGTTTAATAAATATCAAATTAAATTATTTATGAATATTTTAAAAATATAAATATCAAAGCATATAGATATGAAGAAAGAAGTTGTCAGAAAAAAAATAATTACAAAAATAAAGAATGAATTATTTTTTATAATTTAAACAAATTTAAAATATTAGTTTAGACATTAATGAAGATAAATAATGAAAGCTAATTAGCATTAGTTAAAATTTCCCAGAAATTTGCAATTAGCAATTCTTAAAAATTATTAATGGTGAAATAATTTAAGAATGTTAAAACTTTAGATTCTTAGACTCAGGTAATAAAAAACTTTAGAAGTGGAGATTAGATCCCCTCCATGAATATCGCAATCTTGGATATATATTAGCAAACCATCACGAGCGATAACTCTTCTATTATTTACTTACTTGCGAATACCAGTTTTAATTCTGATCCATAAGCCCTTATTTACCCTCCTGTTGTAGAAGGGTCCAACACATTTATTGCAAATTAAGGAATTTTTACTGTTCAAGGTATATTAAATAAAATTTAAAACAAAAATTTGTAGCTTAAAATATATAAAGGATTATTAAATCCTTAAGAAACAAATTTTTAAAAATAAAATCTATTTTGACCTTGCTTAATGATATAATTATATTCATAATATAAAAATAATTTGTCTCAATTGGTATATAAAGTAAACTTATTTCATTAAAATATTAATATTGCATTTTTTTTTTTTTTTTTTCAAATAATAAAATATTTTTTTTCAAAAATTCAATAAAATTTTTTTTTTCTATTAAAATATTAAATTTAAATGGGAAAATTTTTTTAATAAGTTTAAGTTTATATTTGGTTTTAATTTATTTTTTTTTTGGATCTACATTTAGCTCGAAAATAATTTAAAAATAAAGTCTTTTCATAACAATTTTTTACCTTTCCTTGAATCGAGCATAAATATAATTTCACTTCCTTCAAAAATTTTAAAATTTTAAACCAAAACTCGAGATGAAAATTCTCAAACGAAATTTGTATAATTTTTTCTTTAATTAAGAATAAGGTATTTTAAACTAGAAAAATTTTTTAAAACTGTTTGCTTAAATTTCATGATTAAAAGAGATTATCCATAAATATTTAATTTTGATTAAAAAAATAAATTTCTTTATCTTTTTCCGGAAGGTGATATAAAAAATATTTTTTTCTTCTGAAATAAGTCCTAAAATCATTTATTTATATTTTAAGCTTTATTATCTCCTAAAGAACAAATTATTTCAGAGAAAAATTTGAAGGTATATACTTTTATGCTTCTCCAGGATTTACTCACAGTTTCTATTTTCTGACTGATGCTATAAATTAAGAAAGAAATAGCAGCAAAATATTGCTTTAAGAAAATAACTGGTCTGATTTTAGTCAAAAATTTGTAATTGAGCTTAGAAAGTGTGAACTCGGAGAGTAATTTACAGTTTCAGGAAAATGTCAAGCCTGCCCAACAGATACATTTATTTTCG
Source organism: Tetmemena sp. SeJ-2015 (assembly GCA_027382625.1). Lineage (NCBI taxonomy): Eukaryota > Ciliophora > Spirotrichea > Sporadotrichida > Oxytrichidae > Tetmemena > Tetmemena sp. SeJ-2015. The sequence continues at coordinate 8,972 of JAJKFJ010022616.1, forward strand.
AACAAGAATTCAAAGAGCCAGCATTTTGTACTTCTTGTCCTGAGTAAGCTAATTGCTTCGGAGGTGCTGACATGGGTCCAAAGCCCGGCTATTGGAGAGAAACAAATGACTCACTTAGATTTATAAAATGCATTAACCAAGGTGCTTGTTTGGGCAAATAGCAAATCTAAGGATTCCCTCTTGGAGAATGCTTATAAATATAATTCCTGTAAAAACATAGAAAATTAGGATTAATTGAAAGTTAAATGCAAAGAGGGGTATAGAGGAGTATTATGTGGCGATTGTCATTATGGCTATTATCATTCGAGTACATATGAGTGTACAAAATGCCCACAAAAAGTAATTTAGATTCTTAAAATAGTTCTCTTCCTTTTGGGCTTCATTTGTTTTACAGTTTTAGTAATCAAAATAACCTATCACAATTTACAGACATAAAGTAACTACACATTTATTTACTTCCGTTCACTTTTCGATTATATTTAATTGCTTTTGATAACATTCTAGCTGTCTTATCACTGGAACTAAGAGCTTTAATTGATAGAGGAAGCAATTATCAAAATCAACACATTCAACACTCTCTTTTTTGAAATTGAATGCTTTATCGACACTGATACAATTTCCCATCACTTTTACTCTTTAAAAAGATTTACTCGCTATAAAATATATTATTTATAATTTATTACTAAATTATCTCATCCTTTTTTTCATTAATTAATTTTTTAATTTATTATTGACGAACTCATAATTTATTTTATTGCTAAAAGTTCTTGTAAATGCAGTTACTCCGTTCCTCTATCTGATAATTATTTGGCTTCTGGCAAAATTATTAAGCACTTAAAACAGTATATATAAGTCTTAAAATTTATTGAAAATAACTAACAAATAATTAGGGAACAAGCTAAAATTAAACGAAAATATGAAATTTAGGATATAATTTACACTTGTAAACTTGGGAATAAAATTGTGAGAATTTTAAAAAAAAAGGAAAATTAAAAATTTAAAATTAAAAAAAATTAGGCATTTAAGTGTGTAATTTTAAAAAAAAAATTAACCATTCGATTCAGCACGAAATTCTAAGAACTTTTTCCTTGCAACATTGTGGGGGAGCGCTCACCGGTTAAAGGGCACAGTTTGATGAAAATTTTGAAAAAAGGGGTCCCAGTCTATCTCGCTGCTGAGAGGTGCACAAGATTAAAAAAAAATTTATTTTTTAAACTATCGAAAACTGCGATCAGTGGGTAATCCCAGATTTCAACGAATTTGCAACTTCCATTTATTATTTTAATCATCCGTTTTAATAAATTCAACTATATTTACTTAAACTTAACGTTGCCATAGAGCAGTAAGTAAAAATAAGGATAAAAAGTGCAAGATAAATGATGTACCCCGGTCGGTTTTCTCTGAGAGTATTTTCTATTAGCATAGTAGTTGATATAAACTACGAAAAGGTAAAAATAATTTCGCCATTCTCAATAACACTTGGAGACGGATATATGGCAAATTTATTATTCATAGAATTGAAAATCCACGGTTTTAGTCATTTAACTTTTATCATAAAAAGCTTGCAGGTTGAACCTTAACTAACATGACTTTAATCTATTCACAAAAATTAGAATCTGTTCAATTACTAAAATCTTAATTGAAACTATTTTCCCTATAGAGCCCTCAATCCGAATAATCTAAGATCAAGGTTAATGAGATACGTTTTGGAAAAAACCTGTCTATAAAAAATTGTGGGTTCAGAAGTAATAAACTAATCGACAGAAAGTATCAGAAAGTCAAGAAAAAAATCTCAATCACAAAATTCAAAATAACGGCAGCAAAGCCATTAAAGTTTCATTAAGCCAAAATATGCTATAAATAGATATTCTTAATTATAATTTTTTAATTTAAAAATTTTCTCGAAACAGTACGAAAGTGCTGATTTTTTGAAATTGATCTAAATTTTTACTTATTTATTTAATTTAAAAATTGAAACAGTATAATATCCCAAATTTAGCACCTCTATCCTCTATTGTTCTGTTCTACTTTATAAACCCTTCATTTCTTATTGGATGATCTCAACTATGAGATAAACATGCACAATATTATAATAAGTAAATAAAATGCTTTCATAAAGCATAAATTCTTTTTTTTCTGATTTAAAATTAGTCTCCTATTGTTTAATAAGAAAATTAAATTTTAACTATAGAGTTTATATATTTATAATGAAAGTCTATTTTATAGGTAAAAAAATTATAATTTAAGTTAAAATTGATTTTTTGGTCAAATTCTTCTTGAATATTTTTGCTTTAATTTAATAGCTAACATAACCTTAAAAATAAATTAAATTAAATATGTTTAATGTTGGAAAAGGCTCTTGTTGTAATCTTTTTTTTCCTCAAAAATATAAAATTAACTCTCAAACCATCTTAAAACTAATAAAAATTCAATTCTTTGAATTAATAATTCCTTACTTTTTGAGGGAAAAAAAAGAAAGAAGGCAGAAAAAAGTCAAGAGGGGGAAAAATTTAAAAATTTTAAATTCCTTTAACCCCAAAATATGTTTTTAGCTAAATATAACCTGTTACAATCAAAATTTTTAAGAGGTAGCAATTTTACAATTTCAGTAATTATAACTATCAAAATAGGATTAATTTTAGAATTTAATTATTTTTTCTCCCTAATTTTCTAGTAGTTCACTTTATTTTCAATTGCTTATTCTGTAATTTACTCCACCAAATCATAATTAATTGTTGAATTATATATATGAAATTCCAAATGGTTTATTAAGATTTTGTAGGTACAGATCGGTTGCTAGCAGATTTAGAAATAATTAGAGGGAGTTTAGAGCATCATTATGTTTTATATTTAAAATAATTAAAGAAATATTAATTTTTTGATACTTCATTATCCGTTAAGTCCTTAAATAAAACTATTCTCATTACAATAATAAATTATTGTTCTAATTCTATTATGATAATTATAAATTTATTTCATTATCTAGTATATTACTTTGCCCTTCCTGCTCTCTTATTATACTGTGCGCTTTTCCCAATATTTTTAGTAACTCTCCTCAAAAGAAAACTAGCGAGTTTATAAATGACTGCGATAAGATATTCCCTTGGATTCATCTACATCGGCTATAAAAAACAGTTTTTTCTTTATTAGGTTTTAAAATCTTTCAGGATACCAGTAATTCTTTATATTTTGCTCCTAGCCAAAGATTAAGGCGCGGTGATTTAATCAATCTTGTTGATTACAATTTTCCTTATGTAATATTTTTGCTTCTTTACACAATTTTTATAGATTTCTATTTTTCAAACTGCACATGAGGCCTCATTATTAAAAAATTAATATCTCTTTTCTAAAAAGTGGTCAAGAGTTATTTAGTTAAAGTAAGCTAATTATTTAGTATCCCATTATAATGTTGTGCATATTTATATAAAGGATAATTAATTTATCTTCTTCAAATTTTAAAATAGCATGAAGATTTCCAAAAACTCGACGTACTTTCCTTGACAATTTAAATAGCTACAACATTTTTGGGTCTATTCTTGATATTAGATTTCATTTATCTTATATTCTTAATTTAAAAACTTTATTTATTATTTTAATAATTTTAAGCGAGTATTCCAATAAATTCTAATTATTTCTCAAGAAATTTGCATTTTTGTATAATTTAATTAATATATTAAATCAAATGCTAAGTTATTAATTTTTTAGGATTTAATCATCAAAAATATCTTGTTATAGGTATGATTAACCCTTTTCATTCTAAAATATCAATAAGCAAAATAAGTATAAAAAGAAGAAAAAATACTGTTAAATTAAATTAAATAATTCTTCTAGATTTAATCAGTAAATGTACTGAAAAAATATCAATTATAAAATTATTGATTTAGATTTCCCTGAACCATAATCAGCAGATTAGCTAGACCAGAAAATATAAAGAGTTGACAAGATAAAATACCATGAAATTCTAATAATCACTCTCGTTGTGCTTAAAATTTACAAATTTTAGATTATGAATTTGTTTGCTTTTGAACTTGAGTTACTTGTTGGTGTGGCTTTTCTATTTAATAAGATATCTAAGAAAGCGGCTTTTAACTAGAGAATTCGGAAGAAGCTACTCAGGACTATTCCTTCGTAAATAATCTTCAGCCGCAGATATTTCAATAAAGTCTTCCCTCTGGGAAAGCAGAAGACAGCAAATCGAAGAACAAACTATTCATGACACATTTATGAATGAGTACTAGTCCCTAGTCAAATCCATTTTGACCCTTTATTAATCCAAGGACATCATTGTTGATGCTTTTGTGATAGAAAAACTCAGAGAAAGATTCAACAGAAAGGCTATATAAATATACTTATCGAGTCATCTTCCCCAAGTATCCCACGAAAGTCATCAGGCTGCTGGATAGGATAATAAGCTTTTTCTCTCATTTAACGAGTTCAGGATTTTAAAAATTTATTTTTTATTCAATTTTTGATCAGCATAGTAGAGAACAACAGAGGAGAATCCCTTAATTTTGAACGATAGAAAATAATTCCCAAGGCTTTAAGACCTAACTAAAAGTTCAATAATAATTAAAAAGATCTTTTAGGTGGAAAAACTATTTAAATAAAACCTAAGAGGAGGATCGCTTATTACTGAAAATAAATATTTGCGAATTAACATCATTTAGATTTCATTCAATCATTTACATTAACTTGTAACTCACTTGAAAAAATGAATAGGTAAGTTTCAATTATTATTTATTTGGAATATAGCTTCTTTATAATTAATATGACACTATTTATTACTTTATGAATAGTTATTTTTATTTCATGTTTTATAAAAATGCGATTTATAAAATCATAAAACAATTTCATTTAGCAAATAAAAAGGCATAAATGCATAGATTCATCTAATAAAGCATCAAACTAGCAGAATTTTTTAAAAATATGATGAAAGTAAGGTAGAGGAACCTTTATTCACTAAAACTTAGTAGTATGACGATTATTTTAAGTTAGCAACATACTTTAGGAAAGCGAGGATTCATTAAATACATCCTGATTCTTCAGTTTTTAAAACTTCTCTCCATGAGAAAAGGCAGAGAGATCCTGAAATTCATACATAAGGGGGAAAATTTGTTTAAAGAATAAAAGTTTTTATAGATAATCTTTAAGATAACTGTATCAAAGCTTATAGTTTCAAGCCAAAGGGCTGGAAAAATAATGAATGGAGTTTATAAGCAAATGAGCTTTCATAATAAGAGTCGATAATTATAAGTCTCAACATCTAAGTGAGAGTTTTAGCAATTTTATATAATTTTTAATAGTTTTATTATAGTGAAAATAGCTGAGAAATTTAATGATAAGTGAAATTAATTTTTAGATTAAAATAGAGGAAAAAAAAACTAGCTGAAGTTGAATTTTCTCAGATTTAAATAATTATTAGACCATTTAATTCAACATGAAATTTCAAGAACTTTATATCACTGAAACTTTAGTGTGGGACCTATCAGACAGAGCTATAAGTCATATTAATTTAGAAGATGACTGTGTTGAAGTTTAACATTAGTGCACGTAACACATCTCTCTCTCCTAAGAAATGCTATTGAGATTATTAAAGAAGAAACTCAAATTAACTTTTGATTGGCTATAAAATGGCTGCAAATCAAGGGAGGGGGTTTGAGCGATTTTAATTGTCAATGATTCACAACTCCACATTTATTTTAACTTATCATCGATTTTAATTTAATTATCAATTATTACATCCACATGAGTTTATTTTGTGGCAGTATTAATTTATTTTTAAATTTTAAATTACATCTATTAAATAACCTCAATCTTATTTTAATTTCTATTTCTCACTATTGCGCTTTAAATTCCTGAATAATCTTTTCTTTATAAATTATAGACTAATAAAAAGTTTATGGCTTATTTCAATTGATTAGTCTCCATTTATTTATCAAAATTAAAAAAAAAATTATTTTTTTAGATTCTCCATAACTTTATAATTTGCAACTGATTATTTTAAACTTTTTGAAAGATATGTGAAACGAATATTTAACAAAGACTTATTTGATAGGAGTAAATTAGGGCAGTTAAATGCATTAATTATCATATTACTTCTTAATTTTTATATGTGATAAAATGAATAACAAATTAGGAATATTATTTAAGAATATTCTAGATATCACTCTATTAAATTAATGTGGGAAATGCAAAAGAAAGAAATCTATAACATTAATTTTTGACTTTGTGATTTCTCTTATAAATATTCAGGAATAATAAATGTAAAGGGAGGAGGAGGAGGATCACCCACAGAAGTTACTATCTCTTATAACAAGTTATTAGTTCAAATTAGAAACTTTCCTTTGCAGATTTTGCGATAGCTGCCTTACTTATTTGTAAGAAGATGATAAGGATATTGATATTGAACCTAAAATTTAATTGTAAAAGTGGATATATATCATAATCATCGCTATAAGTAAATGATTTAAAATTTATTTGAGACAATTTTCATTTACATATCAAATATAGATAAATGTTTAATTTAAAAGAGTTTTTTTAGAATCTCAATCTTCATATTGATTAAAGGAATAATATTTTACACCTTAACAAGTTTATTATGATCTTAAAAGCTGTTTAAATATATTAAAACATTTTTAAAATCATTTAATTTTATTTAATTAAATTTAATTAATCAATCATATTTTTATTAAGGCGGGATTTAAACAGCATCAAGGAGATATAAATTGATTCGCAATTTTTATAAAACTCTTACTATAAATATTGGAGAGGAATTAATATTCATACTCTCTATTTTAAACTTCTTTCTCATTTCTCAAAATATTAAATATTTCAATATAAAGATGGATTTGCATTTTTTTCTTTTCATAGTTATATTTAATTTGCTTAATAGGAAATTTTAACTCTAGTGGTTGCCCACTTGAAATGAAATATCCCTACAAAAAATTAAAAAAATAGAACTTAAAAGGGAAAATAGTAGGTTTCTTATCTAACTGAATAATCTAAATTTTAAATTGATTTTTAATTACTTTCCTAAATTTTACTTTATTTTATTCTTACTTTAATTTGCTTAAAATTTTTTTTTTTAAAATAATTTTTTTAGGATAAAATAACAAAATTTAAGAAATAAAATATTTTTAAGGTCTTTTAAAAATCCTTTTTTATTTTGGGTTTTTTAAAAATTTTGAAAAATTTTTTAAGAAAAAAGAAAAGGTTTAAAAATAAAAAGTATTTTTTTCAAAAAAAACCTTAAATTTAAATTAATTTGAAAACATTTAATTTAAAGGGATAAACCTTTATTTTTTAAAAAAATTTTAAAAAGCCCGTAATATTTTTTTTTAAAATTAACTGTTGTTTTTTTTTTAAAACAATTTAATAGAAACTAAAATTTTTAATTTTTTATATTTTAAATTTGCTAGATTTTTAGGAAGCGGGGCAATAAAAAGATTCCTTTAATAAAGAATTAATTTTAAGCAGTTTTTTAAAAATTAATTTAACTAGAAAGAATTTTAAATAATAAAAAATTTTGGGTTTTAAAAATTTAAATATAAAATTAAAAAAATAAAAAAAATGATAAAATACTATTATTCTATAAGCCGCATGCTTGCAATAAGCAAATATAAAAAATTACAAAATAAAAAATAAAAGAAAACCATCGAAAGGACTATTAATTCTTAATAAAAGTTTTTTTTTTTTTTTAAAAAAAGGGACGATGGGAGAGAAATTATCCAACCAGGAGTTTCAGAACAGACCTTAGTTAAAGTTAAGTTTAATCAAAATTTAAATATACTATTAAAAGCAATCTTATTAAATTGATGGGAGATTCTAAAAACTATATTTCTCCAAGATAAAGAAATTTAATTTAGAAAAAGTGCCTTAAATTAAAAAAATGATATAACTACTCAAAGATAATGCAAAAAATAAGTTCAGAAAATTTTTCATAGAATATTAAATTAAAATATTTTTAATTTTTTTTCTTTTAAAAAATTAAATTTTTTTTAAAAATTTTTTAAGTTACTAATTAAGATTTCACTTTCTTAAAATTAGTGTCTTCCTAAAAGGTGATATTTGAAAATTGTTCTTATGACGAATCCTATTTTCAAAGTCAAATACCTTCTAGTAGGACAATATATGAGAGCAGCAGCTCACAAACCGAAATATTGATAAGGAACTGCAATTTCGAATGTTCTTCTACTACAACAATAAACTAAATAGGTAACCTCTATAGCTAATATAGATAGGCCATAATTAAGTGAGAATTTTAATTAATCTTTTGGTTCTTCTTATTTATAATCATACTATTGTTGCTTAAAATAAAAAGCTAAATGCACGACTCGCAATAAGTTTTGGCGATTTTGTAATAAGTATCACTATTTCAAAATTTTTAATTTACAACTCCCAAAAAAAAATTTTTTCATTTTTTTAATGAATTTAAGTTAATTGCTTTTTTAAAGTAAAGAAAAAAAAAAGTAATTGAGAAAAAAAAAAGTATTTAAATTTTTTAATTCATAAAAAGAATTTTTTTTTCATTTTGTCTTTCAAAAAAATTTCAATTACATTTGTTTTCAAAAATTTTAAAAAATTACCCTTGCCAAGGCTATATCCCAAGGGGTTTGTCAAAATATTCCGTATCACTTAAAGCGTATTAATTTTTTTAATATTCTAATTGTAATCAAATAATTTTTCATGAATATTCGGACTCCTCCACGATTAAGATAATTAATATTATTTTTAGCCAAATTTGATTTACTAGCAATCTCTCTTCATAATTTCTAATTCTCCCAACGTCACCATAGTAGACTCAAATTTCAGTAATTGTGCAATCGCCTAAATAGGAGCAATTTTTCAATTTACGAATACAAAAATTATAAATGTATATATTTTACAGCACTATTTTTGGAATACAACAATCTCAATAATAAACTCGAGTTTTAGAAATAATTCAGCTATAAAAGGGGGAGTAATCTATGCAAAGGCAAGCTCTCTTTACTTTGAGGGAGTTTAGTTTTATAATAACTCTGCTATAAATGGCGGTTGCTTATACTTAGAATCGCCATGCTACATACTCGCCACTAATAAATCAAAACAATTTTCAGAACTTAAAAAAGAATTTTTTAGATAGGTTTACTGACTCAGAGCATATTTTTTCGTATGAGCGAGGTGGATTTTTGTATATTGAAGATGCAAATTATTCTGAACTTTCTATACCAATTTCCACAAGTGTATAGATTATAATAAAAGATGGCTTCAATATGCAATACATAAAATCTCAAGCATTTTTCCTGAATTCTCAAGCAGGTACTCTAAAATAAATAGTGGAATAATTTTCTATGATTTTAATAAATTTGGTTTAGAATTATAAGATGCTTAGTTTAATATATCTGCTTAATCCTCAGATTTAAGTTCTATTATAGCCAACAGTTCTGTTGTGGATAGCTTCTTACATGCAAATAAAATATAAAATATGAAAATGTTATTAAAATTTGGCTTTTTATTCACTCATAAAATAAACACTGAATTTTAATAGATGCAGTTAATGCATCGAGTATAAGTTTGAGTTGATGCAATTTCTTGATTCCATCTAGTGAATTTTTAGTGTCAATAAATGGTATTATTAATATGGCAGGAAATGGACTCTCAAAATTAGAAATTTCAGACTCCAATTTTTATGGAGTGAATAATATAAGTACTCAATAATCAGTTTCAGGGAGCTGCGAACCTTTTTAAGATGAAAATTTTAAAATAGATAACTTTATAACTAAACTTTTATTAAGTAAAGCTAATTCTGTCAATATACTTTTTTTATTTTGAGTTATATTTAAAATTATAGTGATTATATATTTTTTTAGAATGTAGTTTACCGCATTGATTGACTTGAGTAATGGAACTCTGATTTCAAAAAATAATTCATTCACAAATTTGGACTACACTTAAAGAGGCTCTATTTTTTCCTTAAATAACTCTTCCTTTGTGGACAATTTGTCAAACTATTCAGGAATTCAGACTCCCTATGAATCAATACTAAAATGCAATGGCTGCTTGGATATTAGCATCTCCAATAGTAATTATTCAAATACAGTGGCTTGCTTAGGTGATACTTCCCTATTCTATTTTAATAATCAATCTGGCTCCCTTAATTTTAGCTCAGTTATTGCAATAACAAAAGTGTCCTAAATAATTTTATCAATTGTATTTTAAATTTCAGATGCAAATTTTACAGAAGAAACTTTCCGTGTTATTTATTTCTAAAGTAAAATATGCAAAGGATGTGTTCTTAGAATAATTTGAACAACACCATGACATCATAATTAATTTCCTACGCTATCTCCTTTCAAGAAACCTAAAACTTTGATAAGGATTTAAGTTTTAAAAATGTGACGCTGATAGATGAGATATAGTCTTTCAATGGCATAGATGGCACTGAGGTAGGGCTCTTAAATTTTAAAGACTCTTCCTTTATGCGAAATCTATAAATAAAAATTTCTGGTTTTCTTAAAAAAAAAAACTTCTATTTTTAGAGTTAAAAATAAAGATAAGCTTATAAATCTGGCTGTAAATGATATTGAAGTTTATAAAAAGAATTACTTAACATCTTTGGTAGTAGCCTCAACATATTCCCAAGTTACAATTGATGGAGTGAATATCCACCATTTGTCAAACCTAAAGCAGTGGAGAATATCCGATTTATATGACACTTCTATTTTTCAGATTAATTAGTTCCAACTTCTTTAAAAATTACTTATTTTTATGAAGAATTTTCTTTATTCTTTTTTTTAACTGAAATTATTTACTCTCTTAATAAATTGCTTATTGTATCAAAACATATTGATTAATTTTTAAATCTGAGCATAAGCAATTTAGAATTAGTATGCGAAGATGAAGAAATAATCTTTGAAGACCTTATACTATCAGAGGGGGAAAGCAATAATTCAGACTATGTTTCAAATTATTTCCATCCGATAATAAACGCAGATATTCTCTATAATGATCCGAATTTATCTCTCTGTTCTGGGGAGTCTTCGTAACAAGAGGGCTGTATAGATACTCAAGCTACTTTACAAAATTTGAAGGTTTCAAATTGCTATAAATTTGAGACCACTGCTATTTTTAAATGCGAACTCTGCAATAAAGTACAAATTGAAGATTCTAATTTTAACTCAATCACCTAATTCAATAAGGAGAGCAAGGAAAGATCGGGTTTCTTCAAATTTGGTGGCTATCTCAAAGAATTTTCAGTTATTTAACTTAATTATAAGTTTTTAATTTCGGATTAATAACTCAAACTTCAGCAGTAAAGTTTAATTTTATGTTTTTAAGAGTATAAAAATAAGTACCTGGAAATTTAGAAGATCTAGTTTTAATTTTTGAAATAGAGATGAATAGCTTATTCATAAAGTAATAGTAAAAATAAATAAAAAAGAATCAATTAGGGTACTGCTCTAGTTAGAAATTATAGTTAGGATCTCAAAATTGTATAAACTTGATACCCTAATTTTAACTTTTAAAGGATCAATCTGGGAGAAACTATCTGTGATATCTTAAAATTAAAAGTTTTCTTATAGAATATTTATCGAAAGAAGTCTTTCACTAAAGGTACAAGGATGAAGGCTTAATAGAATTATAGTTAAAATGAAATTTATCTATTATAATTTCCAAATATCTTTTCCTTTTTAATTTTTATGTTTAATGCGCTACAATACTCAATTTAAAATATACTCAAAGTATAAATCTATTGAAACTTATATTTGAATTCTTGATTTAGCTTATAAATTTAGTTTATTGTAACAGAAGGTGGTTTGATAATATAATTCAAGCAAAACGAAGGATATCTCAGATTAAATATGAAATTATTTAAAATCTAAGATTATAAATATTCCCACCCTTTATATTCTTAGATAAATTGCATATAATCTTCATTTTTATAATCAAGAGATAAATTTACATTTTTTATGCACTTAGCTAGATCTTTAAAATTATAAGAATTTTCTTGTCAAAAAATTATCTTTTTTGGGTAATGAACAAATTAATTAAAGTTACAGATTGGTTTATAAGGTAATTCAATAAAAGCAGAAACAGCTCTTTATAATATCTTCTATGAGTTTAATAATTTTATATAATACCGGCAGGTATTTAATTAAATTATATTTAAATAGATTAGAAGGATGCTTTTTATAATTATATAAAATTTTAATAAAATATTATAAATAAATGAATTTAATTTTTAAAATGCTAATTTTATCGAATCCACTCTACTTCTATTAAAGGAGGAATATTTACTGTTTCATAAGCGCAAGAATACTCAAATCTAATCAAAATTAATAGATTATTAATATTTTAATAAATTAATATAATTTTTATTAATTTTAAGTGAATATAATTTGAATTCCTGAAAATTAACTTCAATATTAGATTTGTATTTAGTTGGGTTTATATATTTATACTTTGTAAAATCTGTAATATATGGATAGCTTTACAGGTACTTAAAATAGTGATAAATCAGTTTAGTTGTTTATTTATAATTCCAAATTCGATTCTCTTAGTTCTAAGGAGGACGGCTCAGTGCTTTACTAAAATGAGATGTTCTTAAATGAAGTCTAGTTTGGGTTTTGCGATTTTGTCAATATACTCCAATTACAATAGAAAAAGAACTTATTATTTTTTGCTTTTAAGTAAATTTAACGATTACTATTCTTTGAGTTAAAATAATTATTTACTTTAAAATTTTATATTAATCTCATTAGTAATTTTTGAATATCACGACCGAGCAATCAGGAGCGATTATAAAGCAAGTGGGCTCTAGTTCAACTAGCTCTTAGTTTAATAAAGTAAATGTTAAGTAGTGTTTCTCAACCCGTGGAGGAGTATTTGACTTTGATTAAATTAAAGCAGGCTTTTTATATTTTGGAGATGTTGAATGCTATCCAGATGGATCAGAAGAACTCGACTACTCATTAAATATATATATGCTATTTCAATAGGTGTAATAAATGAGACAAAATAAGCCATAATAGATTTTTGTTATAATTTTAATTCGAAACTATGATAAAATTTAGTTTAACTTTAAAGTAAATATGATATCAGTTATGATAGAGTGTATTTTCTTTTACTCATTAGAGCAGTTATAGAATATAAGGTTCAAGCAAAGCTCTTATTATGTTAAACTGCGATTTCTAATTTTTTGAATAAGAAGAAATGTAATTATAAGTGATTTTCTAATAAATAATTTTTAATCTTCATTTCTTAATGATGTGTTAAAAATTATTTGTATTTTTGAAGCTCTGTGTTTAAGGTGAGAGAATCATATGACTATTCAGCCACAATATACTCCTCTTTCAGAAATTGCAGATCAATTGATAAGGGGGCAGTTTTCCAATTGGGGGAGTTTTTGGGGACTGATGCTGACAACTAGGACTCACTCAAAATTTTAGAATCCACCTTCGACAATAACTTCGCTTACGAGGGAGGAGCAATTTCTGTTAAGAGAGGAGATATTTACTAAGAGGGAGGCTCCTACACAAATAACAGAGCTATGCTGGGTGGAGCCATAGCTATAGAAACACCTAATGTTGGAACTGAAATCTATGGGATCTAGGTCACAAACAATTTTAAATAAATTCAGATAATCTTTTGCTTAAATTCTAAATTAAGCGTATCTGAAAGGAGGATTCTTTTACCAGAGTGGATACTCTGTTGCAGTTATCGAAAATACAAACTTTAGAACCTTCATCTAGGACTGTTCCTTCATCAACAACTCAGCAATTAAACCCCCTTCTCTAAATAAATCTCTCTCTTCTTTTAAAATTTATAAGCAGTAAGTCTTAAATTAATTTTAAAGCAATAAATTATATATTTTTTTATAGAATGGTAGGGGGGACTTTCTACAGCGAGACGGAAGGAGTGAGGCTTGATGTCGATACTTGCAAAATATACAATTCTTAAGCTACTTTATATGGAGGTTATATGTACTTCTACTTCGGATATAGAGTTATTCTTTTTTTAAGTTCTCTAAGTAATTATCTACTTTTAATTTATGATAAAAAATCTTATCTTTAGTTTGCCAATCTTTATTTGTCAAATAATTGATTGTTATTGTTTAAGTTATTCTGGGAAACAATGATTTCTAAAATTTAACAGCAAAAGCTGGGGCTATTCTGTACCTGAATGCTTACGACTCAGGCGAAGTAGAGTACTATGAGGGATTTAGCTCTCTGGATTATAATCCATTATATTTTATCCTACTTTTAAATTTATTTATAAATGGATGGTTCTGTCATTGATTGCCAAAACGAGGAAACCTCTAATTTTAAATTTAATATAATTTAGTGACTGTTTAGAGCTCTATCAATAAAAGAAGATTAAAAAAATTACAATTTTAAACTCTGCAATGCTAATCTGGTTTAACTAAATTTCAAATTGTCGTGTATCATCTGGGCAGCCTCTCATCTATGTTTACTTAAATATAAAACAACTATTTATGTATAATTGATTATGATTTCAATGCCATCTGCTTAAAAAATATTTCATGTTTTGGTTAGTTGAGATCAACTCAATAACCCTTAGAATACAAAGAGAAATCCTTTTATTGATGACCTAATTATTATTTTTTAATTAATCTATTAATTATCATTATAAAAGCTGAGTAATGGTAAATAGTTATCTCTCCAGGATAGAATAACCTGCAAATTTCATAAGCAAATTTTTTCTAGAATAATGAATAAAGAGAAGAAAAAATAAATTATAAATTTATGTTCAAGATTCAGTTTTGACAGAGATAAATCATTGTACATTTACCAATAATTATGCCAAACAAGGAGGAGTCATCAGAATTTCCTACTCTGTTCTTCAAATTAATCTTAAATATTTTTTTTTCTAAAACTCAAATAAATTCCCTATTTATATAAAAATTTGATGCTATAATTATTGTAAATAAATTATATATTCTAAATGCGTATTTCAGTACTTTCGATGGAAACCAAGCAGAGGAAGGAGGAGTTATTTATCAATAAATATATACAATTTAAAAATAATATTTGATTCTAAAATAAAACTTAAAAACTTATTTCTGTTTTTTATCTATGAAATTAATTTTATAATGACAGGTTTAAGTTAATTAAGCTTGAAATATTTGTTTTTATCAAGAAAGAGATTCAGACACTTTATTCTAAGAGTGTACTATGAATAATAATTATGCTTCTGGTAGAGGAGGTGTCATGTTCTCCCAATCTTCTGCTACGATTATATTACCATATCTTATTTATTTCCTTGAAGATTTTTTTGTTAAATATAAATCATGAAGATAAAGAAAAAGTCTATTAATTTTATTTGGAGATATCTCTTTTTGTTTATAAAATTTGAAAAGAATAAATTATTGATATGAATTGATAAATTTGTACTATAGTTGGATCCACAATTACTGGAAATAAGGGTGTTATAATTTACAATATAAAATAGCAATTAGTTTATAGGAAATTATTTTATTTAAATTAATTTGCCATATTAAAGACAAAAATTTATATCACTAAATTTGAAATCAATTGTGGTGCAAATAAAATATGCAAGAATCATATTGATTTAATTATGATACAGCAATAATAAATTATATTTTTGACCTTAAATATCTTTAATATTTAATTTTAACCATAATTATAGCCCCTAAAATAGAGCAGAAAGAGCATCAGTCCTATAAACTTAGTAATTTTACATAATTTAAATGAATATTTTTATATTTCTGAGGATTAAAACACCTGATGAAATTAATTGATTAATCTCTGAAATATATGTACATAGCTAAATTAATTTTTCCTTTAATCTAATTGCAACACTTTTTTTCTCTATGATTTCTGATAGATTAGTAACAGTAGATTGAGTTGTGATATAAAAAAAATCCCTGCAGGCACCTACTAAGTCAATCTCTGTTTTAATAGAGCTCAGAGCAAATAAAATAAAAGAATGATATTTTAAGATTGTATTTTGGATATGGGAGTACAAAGTGAAATATTAATGTTTATATAAACAAGCTGAATTATCGTTGCGCCAAATTCATCAATATATTCAGTCTTATTTTTTGTTAAAACAAAAATAATCAGTTTTATTTATGCTAAGTTTCTTAATTCTAATTAAAATTTGAACTATTTTTTCATTGGATTTTAAGTCCATAATTAAACTAAAGACGTATCAGACTTGTAATTGCATGGATATCAAGCTTATAAATATAATTGATTATAAAGATGAATTGATGGATTTTAAGCAGATGTATAAATGTGCAGGAAATACAAGATAAACTAGGTGTCCTCAAAGCTCAAGTTGCTTAGTGTTTTGGCTCTCCCTTCCTTGCTGTGTGAGTATTCTGCTGATCCTCATCTGATTCTCTCTCTTGATTATGTGCTAGTTCAGTTTAGATTTCCACCAAGCTTCCGAGATAACATAGTTACTTATGAGTAAAATGTGCAAGAACTTCCCACTAGTCTTCAGATACACTTTTCTCTCAATGAGGTTGTCGAATAGCTTAGAATTCTGTGGTTTTACTCACGAATTCTGTTGTTTCTTTCAATCTGAAGTGCTTGTGTCTTCCATTCTTAATTGCTATAATAGAATTGATTAAAGAAAACTTAAATGCATTAATTACTTTAGTCTTAAAATTAATTAAGAATTCTTAAAAGTGATTCACTTTTAATGCAAACGTTCTTAATGTAGTTCTTAAATGATTTCTCTATTAGAGATTAACTTTACTAGAGATCTTAAAACGTCTTAATAGAGTCTTAATTGTAGTTTGCTAATTCTTAATTAATTTTAAGACTAAAGTAATTAATGCATTTAAGTTTTCTTTAATCAATTCTATTATAGCAATTAAGAATGGAAGACACAAGCACTTCAGATTGAAAGAAACAACAGCATTCGTGAGCAAAAACACAGAATTCTAAGATATTCGACAACCTCATTGAGAGAAAAGTGTATCTGAAGACTAGTGGGAAGTTCTTGCACATTTGACTCATAAGCAACTATGTTATCTCGGAAGCTTGGTGGAAATCTAAACTGAACTAGCACATAATCAAGAGAGAGAATCAGATGAGGATCAGCAGAATACTCACACAGCAAGGAAGGGAGAGCCAAAACACTAAGCAACTTGAGCTTTGAGGACACCTAGTTTATCTTGTATTTCCTGCACATTTATACATCTGCTTAAAATCCATCAATTCATCTTTATAATCATCAACAATATAGAAACTGATGCCTGGAAAAATCTAACTCAAATATATTTTTCCAAAACATAAAAGAAAAATGTGAATTTAATTTAACACAGTGATTTTGGTCTATTTTGGAATTATAAATTTCAATACCTCTTTAATTAAAATGATTATTCGCTTTTTAAATTAAGATTTACATATTGCAGGCTAGTAATGTATAACTTGGCTATTCTACGATTTAAGATAATTAGGCAACGCAAAACACAATAGAGATCTTAGAATCAAATTTAAATAGTATCACAAATTTTAAATTTACACATCTCGGCTCAAATATTATTTAAATATATACAAACTTACATTATTTTTTACCTTTGAAGTTTTACCGAAATTAAATATATAATTCGTCTCATCATAAAAAGTAAAGAAAGAAACTTCTAAGAAGATGTATTTCAACCCTCTGGAGAAAAAAAACTGAATGATTTATTCTAATAATAAAAATCAGTTTATAAATATTTCATGTTAAAATATATACCCAAAATCTTTAGTTTAAATAGTGCTGCTCAATTCTCCTTTTTAAAAACTCTTTTAAATAATTTAAGACTCTCTCCAAGTTCAATTTTTCTGGTATGTATTCTCTAGAAATTAAGATGAACTTTACCTCACATGGTCTGAAGAAGTAAATGAATCAAATTTATGTTTTAAATGTAGGCGAAGTACAAATAAATTGCAATTCTATTCTCTCTAAAGTATTTTATCTTAAATATAAATTGTATAAAATAATTCTTTGATAAGAAATATAATTTGTAAATAAAGATCTTTTATAGTTTATGAATGTAAAAATAAATAAATAAAAAAATTTATAATTTTGATAATTTTTTACAAGATTAAATAAGATTTTGAAGAATTATTTAATTATTTTTAATTTTATTGAATCGAGAGCAATTTTTTATTGGAGCAACTTCATAAACAATAAAGCTGAGAAAGTTTCTAATTTAAACTTGTTTTTAAAATATTTGAATAAATTTTTATGTAAATAAAAAAAGATCCCCTATAAAAAATTTTCCTTCAAAAGGGATAAAAAAGCAAGTCTCTATAAATCTAACATTTTATTATTTTTTCTCTATAAAAGACTTAGCTAATTATTCTTTTCATAAGATTTTAAGACTAGGTATAGTTCTTCCAACACAATTCATTAAATTCTTCTTCTTTCTGATTTATTTTATTTTAACAATATATTGTTTAAATGTAAAAGAGTAAATATATATGTAGAAAAGGTTTACTATATCTGAGCAACTGTAACGCTTATATAACATAGTCAATAAATTAATTTGCTATTTTTAATTCATTTTATAAATTATAATTGATAATAAAGACTTAATTTTTTAATTATCGATCAATCATTTGCATTTAGTTCTTCTTTCTTATTATTTTTTAATTTGATTATGAATTTAATTTTTAATAAATTATTATTGAAGATATTCATTGTTTTCGAATACAGATTCAAGTGTTAATACAAATAGAACCTTCGAGTATGAGTTAGCAGGCTTCATTAATGTGGGATTTAAGTCTTACTTCGCCATTATTGCTATTATTATTTTAATTAGAAGAAAAAAAATACTTTAAATTTATATAAATTAGTGATAGAATAGTTTTAAATTGAATTATAAATTATGAATAAATATGTAGTTATGAATGACTTCTCTACGCTATAAAATGGTTATGGAACTAGGGGAGGAGCAATCTTTATAAATGGGATAAGCACTGGATTCTATTACCACAATAAATTCATCAGCAACTACGCTCAAAAGGAAGGGGGTGCGATCTACGCAAACGGAGCTTACTATTTTAAAGAGTAAATTTATCTAGTGTATTTCGTAATTTTAATTTATTTTTTGCAATATTTTGACCTCAGCTATTCCGAGCATATTCCAAAAATAATTATAAAAATGATTATGATAATGAAAAAGCAAAAATAATTTTAGAATTAAATTCATCAATACGGACAACTAAGCTCTTTTGAACGGGGATGAGATTTATGTACAAGATATTATAGAAAGAAGGTAATAAAAAATTAAATACATCGAAATTCAAGTAAACATTTGCGATTGTAAAATTAACTGGATCACAGATAGATACCTCAAACTTGGACAAAGTGCGGGTATATTTTATTAATTCCTAATGCCTTAGTTTTAAGGTAGTTTCTATATTTTCTAATAGGAAATCTGCGTTCCATTTTTCCCTCTTTTATTCTCGTTAATATAGAGCATAGATTTTGAGGCTCTACTTTGCATTATTGCTTCTGAGAAGAAAATGCTTCTCTCTTTCTCTAAGGAGAATCTATTTAAAAAATTCCTTCATTTAAAATATAGATGAAACGCACAAGCATTCCACATTTGGTGTCTAAAGATTGTCCTTATAATTATTATTCTTTCTTTCTAATTATTAAATAGAGATTTATTTAAAAAACTCTCCATGGTTAAATAACTTCATGTACTAATCAGTCTTCAACAATTCAATTGGCAACCAACTATTCAACATATTATTTTCTAAAATTATAATACTTAGAATCTCTAAAATTTAAAATTTAATTTAAAAAAATAAATATGGACATATTTTTAAGGATCTGAAAATTAAGCAAAAAATTTTAATTAAATATTGATTTCATTAGAAGATTTGTATAGAATTAAAATTATTTATAAAGATGATGAGTAAATTAAATAAAAACCCTTTAATCTACAACAAATAATTAGCAATTTTGGAATTAATTGCAATTATAAATATTTTTTGAGCTTAAATCTTAAGAAAAAAAAATTTTAAAAGGGGAAATGGGATTTCCCCGAAAATACAAATAGTTTCTCTTTACAGAAAAAAAAACTTTGATAAGATATAAATATCTGTTTAAATATAGCACCATCCTTTAAAAAATAGTAGGAAAGAGTCTTTGATACCATTTATATCTTTGTAGAAATTATTTTCCCTCCGATTATCTTATTCCGTGATATTTTTAGCAAATATTAATTTTTATAATGATAGTGTACTCAGAGAATGTAACCAAATTTTACATTAGAGAAAGCTAATTATACTCAAATAATTTGTAAACATATGGCAAATTTGGAGGTGCCCTAATTGTAATCAATGGTATCGACGTATCCTCAAAATTTATTAAGAAAGTCTATATTCAATCAGAATCTTAAGTATTTTTATGGATGAGCCTAAAAAATTGGAATATTTTATAAGATTAGAATATATTTTCTTGTGAACTAATTCATAAAATCGATTGGTCGAAATTAATACGCAAAAGAATTTCCATTTGTAGTTCATAAATAAGAATTTAGAGCTCAGATTTTTATAACTTTCGATCTGAGCGAGGCGGTGCATTTTACATTTATTACACAGAATCCTATCTGAACTTTTATTAGTTGCAGTAGCAAGGATATTGGTTTGATGTGGGTGATTCTAAATTTATAAATTGCTCAGCTGTTATTGATGGTGGGGCAATTTATATTAAGAGTCTGTATCGAATTACCTTCTCCAATGATGTATTCGATGGAAACAAGGCGGAGACAGGGAAGGGAGGGGCTATATATTCTTCTGCTCTAAGTTATTATAACTTAGTATTTAATTAATTATAGAATCCAAGCTAAAATTTTAATCTTTGAATAAAATACTGTTGAACTTTTACTGAAGAAAATAATTTTCCATAACATTAAGAATCATATCTCAAAAGTTGAGATACTCCTGAATTGTTTAATAATAAGCTGACATTGGTTATTGATTGACTTTTGAACAAGCTGCTGCAGTTCAGGAGGTGAATTAAAGAATTTAACAACCATCACCATCTTGTAACTATCAATTTATTATTTAATCTCAAATAACTTATGATTTAAGTTTGTATCTATAATCTGAGTACAGCAAAGTTTCTATAAATCAAAGAAATAGATTCATAAATAATTATGCAAAGGGAGCGGGTGGTGCTATATACTGGGATCAATCATTTAATTTTTTATCAGCGATATTTAGAAAAATCTTATCCAAATATGTATTTATTACTTTTCAGTTTTTAACTTTGAAACTATGCATGAAAATTAATAATTCTGATTGGAGCCTGAGCTATTCGATGATGATTTCGTAAGGACAGACCTTCATAAAATAAAAGACGAATCTAGATTCTAATAGCTTTTTGAAAATAATTATTCAGATGATTACGGAAACGATTTAGCCAGTCCACCTCAGTTCATCTAGATTGTTATTCTTTTTTTAAATCATTTTTATCATAATTTTATAATAATTTTATTTTGTTAATTATTTTATTGCAATAACTAGCCAGCTGGTATACACAAATTATAATTAATCCAGAGTTTACAAAATAAAATTTATGATTTGTTAACATTGCTAATTAAATTTGACTCATTTTATAACAGCACCTTATAAATTTGTATTTAACTTAAGCCATATATTTAGAAAAATATTTTCACAAAGTATAATTATAAGATTATCTCTATCAATATGACAAAAATAGACTTCTGGAATTAGAGAATATCAAACTTTAGAAGTGGAGAGGTGCTGCCCTAAATTAAGCTAGTTATTGTAGATATCTACGAGCAAGTTCTATAAAACGACAACTCCTCCTTGATTTACTTGCTGGTTAATTTAACTTACAACACAGACCCAAAAGCTTTGAGCTACTCTCCAGTTGCAGAGGGCTAAAACACTTTCATAGCTTAAAATGGAGTCTTTACAGTTGAAGGTATCAATTTCTACGCTACTCCAGGCTATAACCACAGCTTCTACTTTGCTACTGAGAATATTGACAGAGAGAGAAATAGCAGTTTACTTCTCTTAAAGGAAAATCAATTGACAGACTTCAGCCAGCATTTCGAAATCCAACTTAGAAAGTGTTATCTTGGAGAGCAGTTCACAGCTGCGGGAAAATGTGAGGAGTGCCCAGAGGGCTATTACTTGTTTGAGAAGGTTTTTAATGAGACCGTACTTTGTAAAGCCTGTCCAGAGTAAGCTATTTGCTTTGAAGGATCTATAATGGGTCCCAAGGCTGGCTATTGGAGATAAACTAATGAGTCCCTTAGATTCGTAAAGTGTAACAACCCTGAAGCTTGTTAAGGTAAGAGCACTAAAGAAGCCAATCCTCTAGGAGAATGCAAAGAGGGATATTAGGGAGTGCTTTGCGCAGATTGCATAGCTGGTTATTATCACTCCAGTAACTATGTTTGCGATAAATGTTCGAGCTTTTAGCTTGAGGTGATGAAGATATTGTTTTCAACTTTAGGTTTTGCTATCTTGATATTTCTCTTGACAAGAATAACCTTGAAAACTCTTCGAACCAGGCACGACACCACATTCATTTATCTGAGGATTCTATTTGACCACTTTTAAAATTTGATGATAACCTTCTAGTTAGCGTACTATTGGAATAGAGATCTGTTTATGGTCGGAGAAGTTATTATGAAGGTGAACACTCTGAACTCACTCTTCGTCAGTTTCGAATGCTTAATTGATGAGAGAAACTTTAAAGAATTTTCAAACCACATTACTAGGCCTTACTCACTTAAATACGTTATATTTTTTCATTGTCAGTTTAATTTATTTTTATATTAAACAACTTAAAGTAATCTATAATGCTGTTGTGCCTTTATTTTACTTGGCTTTGTGCTTTGTGTTGCTATTCCTGTTCAAGTTGTTTTTTAAGCACAGAATCTTTCGGACTCTGCAGCTTACCACTTTGATCATATTTTACTTGACCTTTCCATCAGTTATGCTATGGATGAGTTCTAGCATTAGATAAACCAAATTCTTTATAGAATAATGTAAAATGTGGTGCTCATCATATAGTTTATGAGGACTTTGCAGGAACTGAGAGACTATTATGGGATTTAGAGATAGTTCGCGGCAGTGAAGAACATCATTTCCTTGCCTATAATTTCGCATTACCAGCTATTTTGATATACGGTATGCTGCTTCCTTTCGGATTATTGATGCTTTTGAAAAACAAAAGCTAGAAGCTGGATCTTAGAAACTTAAAAGAGAGCCTTGGATTTTACTATATTGGATACAAGCAACAGTTTTACTCCTATCAAATACTCAAGACTTATAGAATTGGGATTGGCTTGCTCATTTCTATAGCGACAATTTAGTATGGAGCAGTCATCTAATCACTCTCACTTATCACTTTGTTTCTAATGTAAGTGCAAATAATTGTGCGATTAAATTTTCCTTATAGATTCACATTCTTGAAAATAAACTCAAGACCTCACTATGAGTAAATTTTAATCAAAAGAGGAAAAATATATTTAAATATAAGATGCTCAATAGCTGAAGGAGTTCTTTAGACTAGATATTCTTTCATTGGCTATTTAAGTATTGAGCTTGTACCTGGGTCTGTATTTGATAACCAATTTTGCAGAACCTAAATCAGCAGTGGTCTTAGACTAAAAACTCTAGAGGATAGATCTCACAAATAATACAGATACCTTGATTTACGCACTATTATCGAATGATAATCTTTTAAAGAAGTATTTTAATTTAAAGGAGCCTAATGGCGAAAAGTTTCAATTGAAATAAATTAATATTTGAAGTGAAGAATTTCTAATTTCATAATTTAATTGCTTAAAAAACTATACTTATCTTGATACTTTTTAATTATGCTTATATTTCTTACAATAATTGTGACATCTAACTTGATGTTCTTCCCAGTGTGGATATTTTACTTTGTAAGGAGCTTGAGAAACAGCTTACTGAGATCTGAATTCAGGAGCTACTCTTTTTTCTATAGACTCACTACTAGGTCCAAAGCTAATCTGTCCCTAAAATCCTCACTCTGGGAGAGCAGACGCCAGCACCTAAACCAACAAGCTATCCATGAGGGATTCATAAGTGAGTACCAACTCCTAGTGGCCTCACTCATCAAACTTTATCGCAACAAGGACATCATAGTCTCAGATTAGAATACTATTGCTTTACTGAAGCAGAGATTCACCCGATCAAGCATCCAGTCTTTCATTCTTCATTACTCCAAGAAGAATTTTATCGAAGAGGAGTAGTAGAGTGAGCCAAATGACATGGGCTTATTTCCAAATGGCACATTCAAGATCAAGGAGAATTAACAACAGTCGGAGCTAAAATTTCCATTAGGAGAGAGGGAGAGTCAGAGAGGTTTAAATTTGAGAGAGATCCCAAGTTTTTAAAAAAATTTCAAAAATAATTATGTTTTTTTAAAATTAAATGTAAGAAAGGGAAAAAATTTTTCAAAATTTTTTAAATTTTTGAAATATTTTTAAAATTTGAATTTAGAAAATGTGTGTTCACTCCTATATTTTTCCTTTAAAGAACTTAATTCATTATTAAAAATATGCTATTAACCTGAGCCCATTTATGATTCTGATAAAATATTGAATTTAAATATTTTTATTTTAGCTCGAACTAATTTAAAAGCAAGAATATTCTTGCTTTAAAAGATTTATTTCTAATACTCCACTTATCTGTTTATAAAAATTTATAATTAAATAAGGGGGGCTGCAATTTCAGTAAAAATTAAAAAAGAACTTTATGAAATTAAAAATAGCTAAATAAGAGTAAGATAGTTTGGTATATTGCTTATCAGTCGAATTCATCCTCTCTCCAGCCTAGATCTATGGGGCCCTTGTTAAAATCATTGAGTCTTTTATTTGGCTCGTACTAATCCTCGCCTCTTGACTAAATTTTAAAAAAATTTTTTTTTTAAAAAAAAATTTTAAAAATTTTTTTTTAATTTAAAAATTTTTTTATGGGTTTAAAAATTAATTAAAAAAAAAAAATTTTAAAAATTTTTTTTTAAAAAAAATTTGGAACAAAACCCTTTTAAAAAAATTTTAAAAAAAACCCCCCCTTTTTAAAAAAAAAATTTTTTTTTTTGGTTTTTTAAAAAATTTTTTTTTTGGTGTTTTTTTCAAAATTTAAAATTGGGCCCAAAAAATTTTTAAAAAGGGAAAAAAAAAATTGGGAAAAAAAAAATTTTTTTTTTTTAAAAAAAAAAAACCCAAAATTTAAAAAAAAAAAAACCCCCCAAAAAAAAAAAAAAGGGGCGGGTTTGGGGAAAAAAAAAAATTAAAAAAAATATTTAAAAAAACCCCCCCCTTTTTTTTTTTTTTTGTTTTTAAAAAACCTTTTTAAAAAATTTTAAAAAAAATTTTTTTTTTTTTTTAAAAAAAAAAAATAAAAAATTTTTTTTAAAAAAATTTTTTAAAAAAAATTAAAAAATTTTTTATTTTTTTTTAAAAAATTTTGGTTTTTAAAAAAGGGGGGAAAAAAAAAAAATTTTTTTAAAAATTTTAAATTTTTTTTTGGGGGGAAAAAAAAAATTTTTAAAAAATTTTTTTTTAAAAAAAAACCCCCAAAAAAAAATTTAAGGGAAATTTGAAAAAAAATTAAAAATTTTTAAAAATTGGCCCAAAAACCTTTTAAAATTTTTAAATTTTTTTTTTTTTTTGGGGGGAAAAAAATTTTTTTTTAAAAAAAAAAAAAAAAATTTTTTTAAAAATTTTTTAAAATTTTTTTCAAAGGGTTTTAAAAAAAAAATTTTTAAAATTTTAAAAAAAAAAATTTAAAAAAAAATTTTTTTTAAAAAAAAAAAAACCCCCTTTTTTTTTTTTTTTTTTCTCCAAAAATTTTTTTTTAAAAAATTTTTTTTTTTTTTTTTAAAAAAATTTTTTTTTTTTTTCCCCCCTTTCCCCCCCCCCAAAAAAAAAAAAGGGCCCCCCCTTTTTTTTTTTTTTTTTCCTTTTTAAAAAAGGGAAAAAATTTAAATTTTTTTTTTTTTTTAAAAAAAAAAGGGCCCCAAAGGGGAAAAAGGGAAAAAAATTTTTTTTTTGGGGGTTTTTTTTTAAATTTTTTTCCCCCCAAAAACTTTTATTCCCCCCCTTTTTTGGGTTTTTGGTTTTTCCCCCTTTGGGGGAAAAAAAAACCCCCTTTTCCCCCCCAAAAAAAATTTTTTTTTAAAAAATTTTTTTTTTTTCCCCTTTTTTTTTAAAAAATTTTTTAAAAATTTTAAAAATTTTTTTAAAAAAATTTTTAAAAATTTAAAAAAATTTTTTTTTCCCCAAAAAATTTTAAAAAAAAAATTAAAAAAGGGGCCCCCCTTTTTTTTTTTTTAAAGTTTTAGGTCTTATCTTGAGTGTAGACTTTCTGAAATAAGGGACTCGATTATTATTGTTCCTCTTTGTAAATCTTGAAGCATCTCTCTCAAATTTAAACCTCTCTGACTCTCCCTCTCTCCTAATGGAAATTTTAGCTCCGACTGTTGTTAATTCTCCTTGATCTTGAATGTGCCATTTGGAAATAAGCCCATGTCATTTGGTTCACTCTACTACTCCTTTTTTTCGATAAAATTCTTGGGGGAAATATGAAGAATGAAAGACTGGAGCTTGATCGTGAATCTCTGCTTCAGAAAGCAATAGTATTTTATCTGAGACTATGATGTCCTTGTTGCGATAAAGTTAATGAGTGAGGCCACTAGGAGTTGTACTCACTTATGAATCCCTCATGGATGGCTTGTTGGTTAGGTGTTGCGCCTGCTCTCCCAGAGTGAGGATTTTAGGGACGGGTTAGCTTGGGACCTATTTGTGAGTCTTAGAAAAAAGAGTAGCTCCTGAATTCAGATCTCAGTAAGCTGTTTCTAAAACTCCTTACAAAGTAAAATATCCACACTGGGAAGAACATCAAGTTAGATTCACAATTATTGAAAATAAATTTAAAGTTAAGTAAGTATATTTTTAAAGGGAATAAATAATAAAAATTTTTAATTTTCCCAAACTAAAAAATTTATTAATTAAAATTGCATTACCCTTTAATTTTATATTTTTAAAAAATTAAATTTTAAAGGGAAAATTAATATCGAAAGGGAATCACCCTTTTTTAGAAAAGTATTTTGGGTTCTGCAAAATTGTTTCTACAGACCCGGTCGCCAATACAAAAATAGCCTGAAAATATCTAGTTAAAGAATTTTTTGAGCACTTATTTTAAAATTTTTTTCCCTTTTTTTTAAAAATTTTCAATGGGCTTGAGTTTATTTTCAAGAATGTGAATCTATAAAGAAAAATTAATCGACAAATTTTTTTCACTTACATTAGAAACAGAGTGATGAGTGAGAGGGATTAGATGACTGCTCCATACTAAATTGTCGCTATAGAAATGAGCAAGCCAATCCCAATTCTATAAGTCTTGAGTATTTGATAGGAGTAAAACTGTTGCTTGTACCCAACATAGTAAAATCCAAGGCTCTCTTTTAAGTTTCTAAGATCCAGCTTCTGGCTTTTGTTTTTCAAAAGCATCAATAATCCGAAAGGAAGCAGCATACCGTATATCAAAATAGCTGGCAATGCGAAATTTAGGCGGGAAAATGATTTTCCCTCACTCCCGCGAACTATCTCTAAATCCCATAATAGTCTTCAGCCCTAAAGTCCTCTAAACAATGAGAGCACCAATTTTAATTATTCTATAAAAATTTGGTTTATTAATGCTAGAATATCCATAATAACTGAGGGAAAAGGGTTTCAAGTAAAATAATCAAATTCTCAATTCAAAGTTCGGTTTTAAAAAAAGGTTATATAAATTTTTAAAAGGGGAATAAATCCCAGAAAAAAAATTGGGTCGGCCTTTCGAAAAGTTTTCAATTTTCTTGTCAAGAGAAAAATTAAATGCAAACCCAAAATTGAAAAAAATTCTTATACCCCAAGTTTTAAAAACCCACATTTTTCCAAAAAGTTACTAGTTAAAAAACCAGTTGAAACTCGCAAAAAACTCCCCAATATCCCCCTTTGTTCTCCCGAGGGTTCTTCTTTATCTCTTCCTTAAAAGCTTCAGGGTTTTTAACTTTTGAATTAAGGGGCTATTTTTTTTCCAAAGCCAGCCCTTGGGGCCCCTTTTAGATCCTTTAAAAAAATAGCTTTTGGCAGGGTTTCAAAACCCCTTAAAAATTTCAAACAAAAAACCCCCGGATTCCCTTTTTTCACTGTAATCTTAAAAACACTTTTAAATTGGAAATTTCAAATCTGGGTAAGTTTTCAATATTTTCTTTAAAAGGGAAAAAACTGCTATTTTTTTCGTCAATTTCCATAGCAAAGTAAAGCTTGGTTTTGCCCGGATGTAAAATTGAACCCTTTAACTGTAAAACTATTTTAAACTATAAAATTTTTAACCCCCTGCAACTGGAGAGTAGCTCAAAGCTTTTGGGTCTGTGTTGTAAGTTAAATTAACCAGCAAGTAAATCAAAGAGGAGTTGTCGTTTTATAGAACCTGCTCGTAGATATCTACAATAACTAGTTTAATTTAGGGTAGCACCTCTCCGCTTCTAAAGTTTGATATTCTCTAATTCCAGAAGTCTATTTTTGTCATATTGATAGAGATAATCTTATAATTATACTTTGTAAAAGTATTTTTCTAAATATGGATTGAGTTAAATGCAAATTAATAAGGTGCTGTTAAAAAATGAGTCAAATTTAATTAGCAATGTTTAATAAATCTTAAATTATATTTTTTAAACTCTGAATTCTTTATAATTTTTGTATACCAGTTGGCTAGTTATTGCAATAAAATAATTTACAATATAAAATTATGGTAAAAATGATATAAAAATAAAGAATAACAATCTAGATGAACTGAGGAGGACTGGCTAAATCATTACCGTAATCATCTGAATAATTATTTTCAAAAAGCTATTAGAATCTAGATTCGTCCTTTATTTTATGAAGGTCTGTCCTTACGAAATCATCATCGAATAGCTCAGGCTCCAATCAGAATTATAAATTTGTATAGATTTAAAGTTAAAAACTGAAAGGTAATAAAAACAAATTTGGATCAGATTTTTTTATAAATATAGCTGATAAAAAATTAAATGATTGATCCCAGTATATAGCACCACCTGCTCCCTTTGCATAATTATTTATGAATCTATTTCTTTGATTTATAGAAACTTTGCTGTATTCAGATTATAGATAGAAACTTAAATCATAAGTTATTTGAGATTAAGGAATAAATTGATAGTTGCAAGATGGTGGTGGTTGTTAAATTCTTTAATTCACATCCTGAACTGCAGCAACTTGTTCAAAAGTCAATCAATAATCAATATCAGTTTATTATTAAACACTTTAAGAGCGTCTCCACTTTTGAGATATGATTCTTAATGTTATGAAAATTATTTACTTACTTCAGTAAAAGTTAAACAGTTTTTTATTAAGAGATTAAAATTTTAACTTGGATTCTATAATTAATTAAATACTAAGTTGTAATAACTTAGAGCAGAGGAATATATAGCCCCTCCCTTCCCTGTCTCTGCCTTATTTCCATCGAATACATCATTGGAAAAGTGATTCGATACAGACTCTTTATATAAATTGCCCCACCATCAATAACAGCAGAGCAATTTAAAAATGTAGAATCACCCACATCAAACCAATACCCTTGCTACTGCAACTAATAAAAGTTCAGATAGGATTCTGTGTAATAAATGTAGAATGCCCCGCCTCGTTCAGATCGGAAATTATAAAAATCTGAGCTTTATACCCTTATTTATGAACTAAAATTGGAAATTCTTTTTCGTATTAATTTCGACCAATCGATTTTATGAATCAGTTCACAAGAAAATATATTCTAATCTTATAAAATATTCCAATTTTTTAGGCTCATCCATAAAAATACTTAAGATTCTGATTGAATATAGACTTTCTTAATAAATTTTGAGGATACGTCGATCCCATTGATTACGATTAGGGCACCTCCAAATTTGCCATATATAATAATAACATCATTTAGATATAAAAAATAAATCTTTTAAAAGAAAGAATTTTATTTCCTCCTAGTTTTATTATCAAATAATTATTATATCGCAAACTATCTTTACGCAGTGAATATATTAAAATAAAGTGCTTAAGAATTAGAAGTTATGAAATCAATTTTTTCTGCATCATGCTTGTGCTAGCTGGTGCTATAGTTATACAATCAGATATTCATCAATCTAAATCGGGAGATCTTTTATCTGTAAAGGAACTATTTGTATAATTCTCGAGAAGGAATACTATTTTACAGTAAATTTTTCTTCTCTCAGAGTATTATAATGCTCTCCAAATCAATATCTTACTATTTGATATTATAGCAATTAATTACCCAAAAATTGCAAAATATTATTTGCTGAGCTGATTAAAGTGGTTTATATCTAATTCTCTCTTGGTGTAAACTTAAATACGCATTAACTAACTTCCAGGATTGCAAGTCTTTTGCTAAAGAATTTTAATATTTACGATACCAAATTCTAGCTCTATTGAAAATCTAATATTTAATTTAAAAATTCTTCTGTTTTATTATCCTCGTTCTTAAAAGTAATCTAGATGCCCATAATTTATTTATTTTAAGTTTCAATTTTAAGGTAAATTGTTAAGAGATTACTAAGTTTTAAATATTTTTAGAAAATAATATTGAACGAATAATTGGTTTTTTGCCGATTGAATTTTGAGAGCTAGACTCGAATTAGTACATGAGTTATTTCAACCCATGGAGAGTTTTCTATTTAATAAATTTCTATTCTTTAATTATAATTATAAAAATAAGGATAATTAATTTTAGGAAACAGGATCTTGATAAATCGCAAAGTATGTGGCGAGGCGCGTCTGATTCGTAGCGGTATCTGCATCTATATTTTATCCATAAGGAAAATACGTTTTTTTATTTAACTTTCTCTTTGAGGAAGTAAAGAGAGAAAAAATAAGTAGAATGCATTAAGGAGATGCAATCAAGGCTAATCTCAGGGCGTCCAAAATATACATCAATGTATTTCCAACTATGTTAACATAGTGACAATAAATAAAGAGAAAAGTAAATCATGCGACTGAAAGAGTATCATATGGGAGCAATAAGAGAAACTACCAGTATTAATAGAAACTATGGCATATTACTAGAATTAATAAATATATGGCTCCGACATTGGTTCCAAGTTGAGGGTATGGGGGGGGCTTAATACTATCGACAGTAAAATTTTATATAATGTAAAAAAAGTAAGTAAAATATGTTATATGGAACAATTTTTTCGGAGCTCCTGATTGATTCTTCCCATTAAGAGGCCTATTCGGAATCTGAGGCGCCTCAAATTTTAATCTTATTCATCGTTGAGGTCTAGCTGGCCACCTAAATGTAAATCTATATTTTAGCTATTTTTTCGCTATTTTATAAATTTAAAGCGCTTTTTTGAAATAGTTGCAATATTTTTTAAAGCATAAAATGCTTCGGGCTATAACACCAAAAGAAGTAACTGAAAATTTTTAAAACATTTCCCCCTTTTAGAATTTAATTTTTTTATGAAAAAATATTGCACTTTTTCAAAAAGCGTTTTTAAATTTTTTTTTACAATAGCGAAAAAATAGAAAAAATATAGATTTTTTATTTAGGTGCAGTGACCTTAACCCTGACGGGAATTTAAAGAAAAAAATTTTGAGGCCTCAGATGTCCGAATGGCCCTAAAATTGGAAAAATTTCAGTTTTAAGGAGCAAAATTACCCCTTTTAAACATTTTTATTATTTTTTTTCATTAAAAAAATTTTACGTCGGGGAAAGGGCCCCCCCCCGGAGGTATCTATCTGTAATCCAGTTATGGTGCAGAATTTAATAAAAAATCGTCATTAATGAGATGTATATTTAATTAAATAGTTAATATTTTTCGCTTCGGTGGGAAATGCCGCTGCTTTGTTCCTTCCTATTCGCTGACAAGAAGATCACATCCATAAATATACGAAGCAAAACTTCCTAAAAACCTATTGGTAAGTCGATGCATCAGACATATAATCCCCAATTCTCAAAATGTAGCCTTAAAACTATTAAATAAAGAAAATCATAATTAATTAAAGAGATATTCTAGCTTAATCCAATTCTCTAATTCTTATTTTTCTTTTACTCTATTCTCATACATTTATATAGGTTTCTATACACA
Organism: Tetmemena sp. SeJ-2015; assembly: GCA_027382625.1. Lineage (NCBI taxonomy): Eukaryota > Ciliophora > Spirotrichea > Sporadotrichida > Oxytrichidae > Tetmemena > Tetmemena sp. SeJ-2015. Next base: position 41,117 of record JAJKFJ010022616.1, read on the forward strand.
ACTAGGAGTCTTTAAAGTAAATAAGTTAGCAATGCCTTCCGAAACAATTTATATGAAAAGGAATGCAAAAAATATAAAACGCAAATACTTTCGAAATTTAAAAGTGTATGTCTATTCATCGCATAAGTACTGTTTGCTGCTTTACATTTATCGTAATTTATTTTACAAATTAATTCACTCATTTGAAATATTCAATCCTATAATTTATCAATCGCATATGATTACTTGAATTTCGATGCATTTAATTTTTTATTTCCTTCTTTCTATAATATCTTGTACATAAATCTCATCCCCGTTCAAAAGAGCTTAGTTGTCAGTATTGATGAATTAATTGTAAAATTATTTGTGCTTTTTCATTAACTTAATCAATTTTATACTTATTTTTGGAATATGCTCTGAATAGCTGAGGTCGAAATATTGCAAAAAATAAATATAATATTAAACAATACACTAGATAAATTTACTCTTTAAAAATAGTAAGCTCCGTTTGCGTAGATCGCACCCCCTTCCTTTTGAGCGTAGTTGCTGATGAATTTATTGTGGTAATAGAATCCAGTGCTTATACCATTTATAAAGATTGCTCCTCCCCTCGTTCCATAGCCATTTTAAAGAGTAGAGAAGTCATTCATAACTACATATTTATTCATAATTTATAATTCAATTTAAATCCATTCTATAATGAATTTTTATAAATTTAGAGTATTTTTTTTTATCTAAGAAAATAATAATTTTAAAGCAATAATGGCGAAGTAAGACTTAAATCCCACATTGATGAAGCCTGCTAACTCATACTCGAAGGTTCTATTTGTATTAACACTTGAATCTGTATTCGAAAACAATGAATATCTTCAAAAATGATTTATTAAAAAATATATCATTAATCAAATTCTAAAATAACTATACAAAGAAGAACTAAATGCAAATGATTGATCGATAATTAAAACAAAATAAGTCTTTAATTATCAATTATAATTTATAAAATGAATTAAAAATAGCAAATTAATTTATTGACTATGTTATATAAGCGTTACAGTTGCTCAGATATAGTAAACCTTTCCTACATATATATCTTTAATCTTTTACATTTAAATAATATATAATTAACATAAACTAAATCAGAAAGAAGAAGAATTTAATGAATTGTGTTGGAAGAATTATACCAAGTTTTAAATTTTTTATGAAAAGAAAAATTAGCAAAGTTTTTTATAGAAAAAAGTAATATAAGGTTAGATTTATAGAGACTTGACCTTTCTTGATCCTTGTGAAAAAGGAAATACTTCATAATTAATTAAGAGATTCTAATTTATTTACGATAAAAATTGATTCTAATATTTTAAAATAAAAGTTTAAATTAGAAACTTTGTCAGCTTTATTGTCTATGAAGTTGCTCCAATAAAAAATTGCTATCGATTCAATAAAATATAGATAAGTTAAAAATTAAAACTTTCTTAATCTTATTCTGTAATAAATGGATTATAAATTAAAATTATTTTTATATTTATACATTCACTAAACTATAAAAGATCTTTGATTTACAAAAATATATTTCTTATCAAAGAATTATTTTATACAATTTATATTTAATATAAAAACTTTAGAGAGAATAGAATTGCAATTTATTTGTACTTCGCCTACATTTAAAACATAAATTTGATTCATTTACTTCTTCAGACCATGTGAGGTAAAGTTCATCTAAGTTTCTCGAGAATACATACCAAAAAATTGAACTTGGAGAAATCTTAAATTATTTAAAGAGGTTTTCAAAAAAAAGAATTGAGCAGCTCTGTTTAAACTAGAGATTACTTATTTTAGCAAGAAAAATTTATAAACTGATTTTAATCCTAAGAATAAATCATTCAGTTTTTTTTTTCCAGAGGGTTGAAATACATCTTCTTAAAAGTATCTTTCTTTACTTTTTAAGATGAGACGAATTATATATTTGATTTTGGCTAAACTTCAAAGGTAAAAAAATAATGTAAATTTTCGTAGCTTAATCTAAGGATTTCATATTTAAATAATATTTAAGCCACGAGTGTGTAAATTTAGAATTTGTGATACTAAATGAATTTGATTCTAAGATTTCTATTGTGTTTTGCGTGGCCTAATTATCTTAAACCGTTGAATAGCCAAGTTATACATTACTAGCCTGCAATATGTAAATCTTAATTTAAAAAGCTAATCATCATTTTAATTAAAGAGATATTGAAATTTATAATTCCAAAATAGACCAAAATCTCTGAGTTAAATTTAATGCACTCTTTTCTTTTATGTTTTTGGAAAAATTAGAATTAGAGTTAGATTTTTTAAGGAATCAGTTTTTATATTGTTGATGATTAAACAACCAATTATATTTATAAGTTTGATATCCATGCAATTACAAATATAAGACGTCTTTAGATTAATTATGGACTTAAGATCCAATGAAAAAATAGTTCAAATTTTAATTAGAAGTAAAAATCCTTAGCATAAATAAAACTTATTATTGTAAGAATCAGGGGTGAAGTCAAAATTAAATGCAAGAGTAATCAGCAAGGGTCAAAAAGTCTCTTTGAAATCGCTGGATAGTTTAGACCATCGCTAGCTGAAAATCC